>CAUYPK010149438.1:0-23832 GCA_963574355.1 Loris lydekkerianus | reverse complement strand
AGTTGATCTACTCTGATTATTCATATTGCCAGAGTTTTTCTGTTGATTTCACCTCATGATTGTTTTTCACCATTGCCTCTGGCTGTCCTCAGAGTTGGGGAGGTGTCTCTCCAAGATTAGACCCCAGCGGGATCACTCTATGGTTGCTGGATCTTTGTAGGGAGTGACCCTGTGCAGTTCCTCCGGGGCTGCTCTAGCTAGGGAGTTCTGGTTGTGGAAATAGCTCTGGTGTGTGACACACCTGGATCCAGCAACAGGGTTGGGGGTGGTGCACACGGTTCTGGGAGTGCCTGGCACCCAGTGACTTTGGCACAGAGAGCCCAAGGTTCCAGCAGTCTCTGGCCAGGAGAAGGGCTCTGTGCAGAGGCAGGTAGGGCTCCAGAGGGCACGCAGCTACCAGAGTCCCTGGCCAGATGAATGGACTAGTGTGGAGGCTGGGAGGACACAGGAGGGAGGATGCAGGGTTGCGTGGCTCCCGCAGTTACTAGTCAGGGAATGCGGAGGCCTGGTGGGTGCAGGTCACCGGTCAGGGGTCACTGCACAGCTCTTATGGAGGTCTGGGCAGGGCCAAGTCCAGGAGTTTGAGGTTGCTATGAGCTGTGACGTCACGGCACTCTACCCAGGGCAACAGCCCAAGGCTCCAGTGTGCCAAAACCGTCTCATTCTGCTCCTGAGGATTAAGGCTGTAAGGCAGCTTACTCCCCGCCTTTAGGCTGCTCAGTCACTAGGTTACTTTGTCCCGCCTGATCCTTGCTCTGGGACCCTGAGGGCGGAGCTTGCCTGAGCAGTTCTTTCACGATGGCTTCCTGCGCCCAGCTCAGTGGCTCAGTCTGGGGCCCCAGACAATGCCCAAAGTTCTCCACACTCCTGCTCAAGCTCTCCCCAAGGCATCTCAACTGAGTGCCAAGTCCAAGAACACCAAAACAGTTTATAGGTAAGGCCTTTCTGGTTTGCAGTCTCACTGCTGCTTGTACTCACGGTTGCCGGTGTGATTAGGTCGATTGAACACATGCAGCCACTTGCCAGTTTTCCACTGTTTTTGTCCTCCTCCTGGGGTCCAGAAGTCCTTTGCTGGCTCCCTGTATCCTCAAAGTGATGATCAAAGGCAGATCCCACCGGCCAGAAATGCCTGGAGTCTTGTCTCCCCAGACTCGCCGTGCCCAGTTACAGGGAAGCTGTTACTTGGCCACCATCTTTAATCCAATGCTTGATAAGTTTCTTCGTTAACACCTGTCACCACGTGATATAGTATGTATTTATGTATCTATTGTGAGACTATACATTCCAGCGGGAAAGGGACTTTGTCTTGTTAACCAATTTTTTTCCTGGCACAGGATTGACATTCTGTAGCCATTTATTGAGTGGATGAAAGAAAAAAAGAAAAAAAAAGGAGGGATAAATACATTTATGGGAGAAGAAAAAAAGACAAAGAAAAGAGAAAGAAAATGTATGGGAAAACAAAGCAGTATCTCTATTGAGTAATGAAGGATTAGTTGAAGTGAGGTGAAGTATGGGAGAGCTGGAAAGAGCTTTGTATATCTAAGGAAGTGTAAAGACAAAGAGACAAAATGGGGACTAATGTGCCACTGCAAGGTGTTCAGTGCAGAAGGTTGAAACGTGATCAGCAGGTCGGGAGGACGGGTCTGTGTAATAGACCAGCAGCTTCAGTGTTCTAGGAATCTGGGGAGAAAGGGGCCTAAATCCTTCCAGCTTCATGCACCCTTCCACTCTACCACCTAAGCAGTGTGGACTTCTCTGTGAGCTGGTCTGACGGATGCCTGTTAGCGTGAGAGCCTGTTAGTCATCATCTACTGATGGAATGACTGTGCTCATGGTTAATGTACACTGAGTTCTTACTGAGTGCAGAATACTTAACATGTATTATCTCATGGGGTATAGTCTCCTGGGGTAGAGAATATTATTAATTCCTGTTTTAAAGTTGAAAGCATTTGTGCTTAGAGGGGTTATAGGATGTGGTGGTTAGTCTCTTAAAAAGCCATCAGTGTGCTCTTTACCTCCCACCCACGTTAGTCTACTCCTATAATGAAATCACGGAGCTGGTCTGCATGTCCTATAAAATATGGTGGAAGTGATGGTATGACTCCAGAGGCCAGATCACACACCATATCACTACTTCAACCTTGATCTTTCGAACAGTTCCCTCTGGGTGAAGCTGGCCACCATGCTGTGAAGACCCTCAAGTGGCCTTGGAGAGAGGTCTATGTGGAGAGGAGCTGAATCCTCTCACGAAGAGCCGGCACCAGGTGAGTGAGCCACTTTGGAAGTAGATTCTCCAGCGCAGTCAAGCATTTAGATGAGTTTAGCCTCGGCCAACATGTGACCGCAACTTCATGACAGCCCTTAAGCCAAACTGCTCAGCCAGCTCTCAGCTAAGTTCTCAACCCACAGAAACCATGAGAGATCATAAATGTTTATGGTTGTTAAGCTACTAAGTTTGGAGGTAATTTGTTTTGTGGGAATAAGTAAATACAATTTGGATTAAAACTCAGATTTGTCTGACGTAAGAACCACATATCTTAATCTTTTTATTCTCACTACCTGTAAAATATGGTTTGTCTTTTTTTGGGTGTGACCCAAACTGTGGTCCTCAAATCCAGCAGAGCTTTCAAGTCATAGGATATAACATAAGCTTCTGAAATTACTCAGCAAGCTCAGATAGGAAGCAACTCAAAAGATTGTTCTCCTATTCTACCTTTAGATTAATTATTAAAAGGTTTAAAAGAACAATCACGAGAGTATTATTGTTTGCTGTAGTAGATGAAATCTTTAAATGTCAGTTATATAATTTTACAATACTTTTAAAATTTGCCATATTTAAGATTACATGTTATACAAATAATGCACTAGTTTAAAAATATTTTTCTCACTGTAACATCAACGAACCATTTTATTCATACTTTCTATAAACATCTTTTATATCTCTTCTATACTAATCTATGGATCAATACCACTGGCATCTCCTGTGAACTTGTTAAAAATGCAGAATCTGGGCTTGGCGCCTGTAGCTCAACCAACTAGGGTGCCAGCCACATACACCTGAGCTGGTGGGTTTGAATCCAGCTGGGGCCCGCCAAACAATAAGACAACTACAACCAAAAAATAGCCGGGCATTGGGGCGGGTGCCTGTAGTCCCAGCTACTTGGGAGGCTGAGGCAAGAGAATCGCTTAAGCCCAAGAGTTTGAGGTATGAGGCACTCTACAGGGGAGGGGGGAAGCTTGAGACTCTGTCTCAAAAACAAACAAACAAAAAACGATGCAGAATCTGAAGCTTTACTCCAGATCTAGTGAATCAAAATATACGTTTTATCAAGACCTCCAGGTGGTTTGGTATGTATGTTAAAGTCGGAGATGAAGTGGTCTGTGTAAGTGACTTGTAATCACTAACATCAACAGTTTTCCAGAATAATATTCTTCAATTTCATATAAGCTGCTTACAATATAGCATGCTTTGAATTTGCGGCAGATGCTACACATTGATCTCCCACAAGTCATTAATCCCCATCTTCCCTATAGAGCTCTGATTTTGTTTGACCCCAGTTAGAAATACTCAGCTTCCCAGAATCCTTTGCAGCTGCAATTGACACAAAACATAGTTTAACTTCTGACCAATGAGAAGTAAGCAGTAGTTGCTGGGTGGAGCTCCAAGGAAAATTCTTCATAAAATGTGTAGTCAGCCTGCATGCACCTTTTTGACTTTTGCCTTTATATCCTCATCCTTCATTTAGGCCTAGAGGGCAGACATGAAGCTGGAAGGTAGAACTTTCGTCCTGCGATCACAAGGATTAAAACCACACAGTGAGGATGGTGCAAGGGAAAATAAAAAAGACAGTGTGACCCTAATGAGATTGTGGTACCACCATCCTAGACTTGGATTGTTTTCTATCCAGACTTCTTGTTTGATGAGAATAATTCAATCGTTTTGGATTAAACCAGTATAGTCAAGCTCTATGACATGCAACTGAGCAGAATCCTAAAGCGAGCTACCAGTGGCAGCAGGAACGTATTTTTCACCCTTTCTGTAGGTGTGTATTACCCTGATTCCCAAAATGTAACTGTTTACTGTATTGATTCTAAAAGTAATTTTGAAAAGGCTTGTGTACAAGAATGTGTAATCCCAGTTGTATGGTCATGTACCCCGGAATAATCAATCTATTTTCCCCTCTTTGTTTCAACTGGGTCCATCAGGTGAGCTCTGTAAGCAGCCTAAGTTAGTGTTGATAGAGTGCTTACCTAAATAGCACTTTGATTTACAAAATGAAATGACTGAGATAGGTCCTTAACATAGAAAGACTCAGAAAAATCTGGAAGGTCAGACAACTTCCTCTTTCTGACAATCCTTAACTTCTAATAAGGCATTGATAGATGTTAGGATAAATCTGTGTATCTGGCATTTTGAATCTAGATCCAGAGTCAACAGTGCCATGGCCTGAGATGACTTCTCTCCTTCTAGGTAGGGTGAGCTCTCTGGGGTCAGGAATTAAATGGAGAGCAGGGGGTGGAAAAGACACTGGGAGTTTGGGATAAAAATCCTGATGCAAAGGGAGTAGCAGTAGGCTCGAACTTTTCTAGAGAAACAGTAGAATTCACTTTAGGAAAGTGAAGGACAACTCCATTAAGGATGCTTCAGGAAACTGTGGGGAAAGCACTGTGTCAACCTCAAGACATGAAGTGAACTGGACCAAAAACCACTTGAAGAATGAAAGTTTCCTCCCCGAAACTTGGGGCTTTGGATGTCCAGAATCATACAAGATGAGGCTGTAATTATTTACTTGGGTGTTAATAGACAGGTTGCCCCAGGACATTTCGGGTTGAAAAGCACTGGGGCTACACTGTAGTATCACCCGGCAGGGGTGCCCAGCGTATGGTAGACACGTACCACGGGCCCATGCTCATTTGTCTTATATGTGGGTGAGTGTCAGTGTCACACAAAAGCTTATCTGGAGTAAAAGTGAAAATAAACACTCCTGTCAAACTAAATTGTTCTGTGTAAAGCTCCGGAGTTTGAATTAAAGATTCAGAATGAACAAACACGTAGGGACCACCGGTCTAGTGCCAAGCACTGTGCTGAGTACTTTTACCCGCTCCTTCCTTCAGCCTTCCTCTCCATAGAGCTTTACTTTGCTCATTTGGTCAAAACCGAAGCCCCAGGCTGCCATGATCAGGGGATTCTGCACCCGCGGAGGAGCCCACAGCGAGCTCAGAGCCCGTGTTTCTTTGTCTCACCCTCACAGGTTGCTGGCTAAGAACAGTTTTTTTTTCTTGTCCATAGTGGTGCACACGCCCTCTGAAGTACTATGCATATTTACACTAAAAACCATGCCCTCCTTTGGGTGTGCACCTTTCTACTCAAAGGCCTATAGTGTATGTGTCTCACCCTGACTTCACATCATGTTTTTGGGAGGGGGTGGGGGGGAGAGACTAATCTCCAATGATACTTACATGTGCGTCCATTACGATTTGCACTTTTTAAAGCATACCAGACCAGTGCTTCTCAAATTTGAGAACTATGTCAATCTTTTAAAGGAAAATATTTTCCTGAAGTCTCAAAACTATGTCTGCTTACTTCAGTAGGGGAAATGCTGCTGTATAAAACAGAAGTCTTACTCTACAAGCAGTTTTTCAAATGTGAATTATCACTGCAAATAATCTTTTGATAACAGGTAAGATGACTTTTATACAGTCTCTCTGTTGCCCTGGGTAGAGCCCGGGGCATCATAGCTCACAGCAACCTCAATCTCCTGGGCTCAAGCAATCCCCTTGCCTCGGCCTCCTCAGTAGCTGGGACTACTAGCCCAGCTAATATATCTATTTTTTAGTAGGGACAGGGTCTTGCTGTTGCTCAGAACTGGTCTCCAACTCCTGAGCTCAAGCAATCCACGGGCCTTGGGCTCCCAGAGAGCTGGGTTTACAGATGTGAGCCATTGCACCCTGCCTTTCTACTATATTTAAAATGATACTCAACAGTTAACATTCTACACAACACTCCCCAGGCCCCTGAGAATGCAGCCTGCTCCACCCAGTTGGAGGAAACCTATACCAGCCAAAAATTTCTTTCTGTACAAAACCATTCCCAACCGCAGGTGCGGTCACTGGAGGCCCTGATAGTGTGTAAGGCACCACACCCATTTCTTTCTGTGTGGATTTAAAGAGGGTAAAAAAAAAAACAAAAAACAAAAAAACAAAAAAAACACCCTACAGCATAATGCTTTCCGTTTTCTTATGTAAAATAGTTAATCTGCATTCTGTTTGTCTGGGTTGCTGTGTGTGAATGGCTGATGTCGTAAGCACAGACGGGTCTTCCACTTTGTTTCCTCCATGCTTTAAGCCCTACTTGATTCTCCAGTGTCAAATACCCTGCGTCGAGCTCTGGGGTGGGCTGATGGCCATTCTCCCAACTGGGGACACCCGTTTCATCCCGTTCCTGGCAGCTGCTAGAGTTCCAAGGTCTTGGAAGAGCTTATTCCTCTGAGGGTGCCGGCTGCCCAGACATCCAAGGCATACTTTTGTGTTATTTGGTTGCTTGCCATATGGTGTCTCAACACTTCGGGATCATTTTCTCTAAGAATTCCACAGGATCACGTTACAGAGCCCGGAGTCTAGCTAAGTGAGGCACACAGGAAACCCACTGCTACTGGAAAACTTTCTTTCTTTCTTTCTTTCTTTGTTTTTTTTTTTGAGACAGAGTCTTGCTATGTCACCCTCAGTAGACATAGCAAGACTCAGTAGAGGGTGGACACAGCAACCTCAAACTCTTGGGCTTAAGCAGTTCTCCGCCTCCGCCTCCAGAGTAGCTGGGACTACAAGCACCAGCCACAATGCCCGGCTATTTTTGTTGTTATTGTTGCAGTTGTCCTGTTGTTTAGCAGGCCCGGGCTGGGTTCCAACCCACCACCCTCCATGCATGTGGCCGGCGCCGTAACCACTGTGCTATGGACGCCAAACCCGTGGATAACTTTCTTTCTTTCTTTTTTTTTTTTTTGTGGTTTTTGGCTGAGGCTGGGTTTGAACCCACCACCTCCAGCATATGGGACTGGTGCCCTATCCCTTTGAGTCACAGGCACCACCCATGGATAATTTTCTTAAGCACCATATGGAAATGGTGCAAACCATGGGAAGGCTTGGATTAACTCATTAGGGGGCAAAGCAAGAAGAGAATTGTCTGGGCTTCCCAGCAAACCTCGACGTTCAAAGGACCCATAGGAGGACCGTTCTAGACTGTTGGACAGAAATTTTAGGGTAAATTATGAATAGTTCTATTTGGTTCCTATAAAAACTATTGCCTCAAAAATACTGATCATGTATGGTGCCCCATGATCGCATTAATGGACACAGCTATGATTTAATAAAAAAAAAATACTGATCATTAAAAGTCTCATAAAAAATGTATTATTATTTTTGTGACCAGAAGGAACAGTGTCAGATTTTTGATGTTGTCTTTCAGTGATAGGATAAAAACTGATTTTTCTTCCTGCTTCTCTGAATATTTCTGTACTTTCCAAATGAAGTACAATGACGTGAGTATAGGTACTCGGTTCAGACTACCTGGATCCACACTCTAATTCCTATGTGGCCTTGAGCAAATTACTAATCTCACTTTACTGCGGTTTCCTTCTATAGAATGAGGATAGTATTTATAGTACCTTCATAAGGCTTTTGTGAAGATTAAATGAGGCAATACATGTAAGGGCTTAAACAGTGCCTGGCACAAAGTAACTACCCCCAAATTTCAGCTATTGCTATTACTACTATACTTCATTGATTCTAAGACTCACTTCTCTTTAATCTCTCTCATTTATAATTGCTTTCTAATGGAATGGATCTTACAACTGATTGTGTGGCATGGCCTAAAGGATAGCCCTTTTTTCTGTCTTGATGATACATGAAACAGAGATATATCTTAAGGCAACGGTATTATTTTGTATGGGGAGAGTAGATATTCCCCACTCTTGTATTTCCTTTCATGTGGCAGGATGGTATTTAGCCCTAATGCTTCTGGCCTGTTTTCACCCTTCCTTTGCTCTCCTAGAGACTTGTCCGGCAGCTGGGAAGCAGGCTATCAGCTGAGCTGCAGAGACTCACTCCTCCCTTTCCAGGTTCCCTCGGGCTGATCTGCTACAGGAAATCCCACTCCACTAGGCCCTGCCCTGTAGGGAGTGGTGCATACTGCAGTGGATTAAATCTAGGGGACTGGTAGGCCTTGGAGTATTTGCAGCAAACCTGCAGAAATAGGTTAAGAAGTAGAATTAACTTGAGTAGCAAACGGCCACCTCTTCTGGGATCTTTAGGTGGGACCAAACCATGCAGGTTTTTGACTGTGGCAGTTTGAGGCAGTTGGTCTAAACAGCCATGCAGTTAGCTTTCCCTGTTGCTGCCTAGGCCAGAGGCTCTACCCCTTGGGCCATGTGGGATTTTGAACTTGCTGGTCACTGTTGTTTATCTACCAGCCAGTGGTTATCTTTCTGGAGGCAGACTCTGCAAATGCATGGAGTCCACAGTTGCCTTTAGAAGATCGGCATGAGGGAGCTGGCAGAGAAGCAGACACTGGCCTTGCTGTTGTCATCAAAGGTACTGTCCCCCAATGGTGTGTTTACTGGGCAGACTGCCAGCTGTCCTTGGATGACACAGGCATACCTGCTCTGGCCTCCTGGGCTTCTCAGCAGATACCAGTGGACTTCAAAGAGCTTAATGGCTAGAAGAGCTAAGGCAGTAATACAACTGTAGGAGGAAAAAAGTCTTTGGACATACTTTTAAAGCAGTACATTTTAGCTGCTTTTACAGTGCAATGCAGCTAAAGGGTGTGCGCGTGTGTGTGTGTGTGTGTGTGTGTGTGTGTGTGTGTGTGTTTCAGAGGGTTTCAGCTAGGAGTGCCAGACCTTGGTAGCGAGCACCAGATGAGGGCCCCAATTTCATTCTGCATCCAGGACCAAGGAGTAAGGAGCTAACATTGTAAACACAGAGGCTGTAAACAGATTCTAGAATCACTCTTCTCTGTAGGATCTCGATATGGCTCAGATTAGAATGCAGAGATTTTAAAACTAGTCACCTGGCAACAAGAGCTTGTAGAAACAGCTTGATAGGGTCTTATAAGTTCTGCGTAGCTGACTGGTGCCACATTCTGTTATATATTGGGATGCTAGTGAGGAAGATGTGTGCTCCAATGGAAAACTATGTAACTATGTCACATCTACACTAGCACACACAGCCTCTCATGTTCATCTGATTCTGAATCTGTGGGAGCTTATGTTACAACTCTGTTAACTTGAAAATAACTGATAGCAATCAAAATAATTCTTGTCTGGCAGAGTGGAGTGACTTACTTCTATAACCCTAGCACTCTGGGAAGCCAAGACGGATAGATTGCTTAAGCTCAGGACCAACTTGAGCAAGAGGAAGACCCCATCTTTACTAAAAATAGAAAAACTAGCTGGGCGTTGTCGTGGGCACCTGTAGTCCCAGCTCCTCAGGAGGCTGAGGCAAAAGGATTGCCTTGACCCCAGGAGATTGAGGTTGTTGTGAGCTATGATGCCATGGCACTCTACCCAGGGCAACAGAGTGAGACTCTTGTCTCAATAATAATAACAACAACAATAATAATTTTTTTTCTTTTTTTTTATACAGAGTCTCACTATGTCGCCCTTGGTAGACATGGCATCACAGCTCACAGCAATCTTAAACTCTTGGGCTCAAGTGATTCTCTTGCCTCAGCCTCCCAAGTAGCTGGGACTACAGATGCCCTCCGCAATGCCTGGCTATTTTGTTGTTACAGTTGTCGTTGTTTTAGCTGGCCTGGGCTGGGTTCGAACCCGCCACCCTCTGTGTATGTGGCTGGTGCTGTAACCACTATGCTATAGGCACTGAGTCAATAATTCTTGTCTATAGACATAGAAATGAATTTTTTCTGGTAGAGGGACGACACTCACAGGCTCCTCCTCCCCCAGGCAGAAGCAGTTTGTGCCCATGTCCACGTTCATTTCAATGTTTTTTACTCTATGAAAGTTTGTGCTGCTTTGACTTCTCCTTTGAATCAATTGCTTGGTTTCTCCGCTTAGTTAATGAGTTAAATAAAATCTTTAACACATGTCTATTCTATATCTAGAGATAAACAGAGAGAATC
Source organism: Loris lydekkerianus (assembly GCA_963574355.1). Lineage (NCBI taxonomy): Eukaryota > Metazoa > Chordata > Mammalia > Primates > Lorisidae > Loris > Loris lydekkerianus. Next base: position 13,697 of record CAUYPK010149438.1, on the reverse strand, counting down.
ATGAAAGTCATGATTTTGCTTCTTTTGAAAATATCTTTTGGGTGGCACCTGTGGCTCAAAGGAGTAGGGCTCTGGCCCCATATGCGGGAGATGGCAGGTTCAAACCCAGCCACAGCCAAAACCAAAACAAAACCAGGGGGAAAAAAGAAAGAAAGAAAATATCTTTTAATACCACAAACATAAAATTCAAAGAGTAAGTAAAAATCTAGAAAGTTTTGAATACTGGATAGGAAAGAAAGTCACCTCAAATAAGAACAGTGATGCCCCCAGGTCAACCCTCTAGAGTGGCGTTTTCCAACCTTTTTTATCTCATGGCACACTGGACCCTAGAGTTAAACTTCCATGGCACACTTAAATTATGTTGATTCAAAAAAAGAGGAATATACTTACTGTGCTTTAAACGTCTTTCAAAAATAATTTAATTAATTATCTTTAAAAGTTTTCATGGTATAGCTAAGATCCTTTCCTAGCACACCAGTGTGCCATGGCAGAGAATCACAGCCTTTGACTGTGCTCTATGCAGTAATATTTTAAATGCCCTTTTCTGAGAGAAGACAGTATGCATAGGCAACTTTCTCTCCTAAACAGAAAAATTCATGGTTTTAAAAATAAACTCTTCCCAAGAGATATTTCCCAATTAATATTAAACCCACAGGCCACGGCCTCTGGACCAGTGGCATAAACTCTGGCACACTGGTGCAGCTCAAGCCAAGAAGATGTCCTTCTCCCAATGTTGCTGAATTTCTGCTGTGATCTTTACGAACTCTTTGTGGCTTAGACTAAGTACTGGGTTCTAGGAATATAATTTTGTTCTTTAATAACTGCCCTAAGGACTGAGAACGAAGTGATTTTCTATATTTGGTAGATGTGGGGCCAGTGTTATGATGCTCTTATATGGCCTACTGATTAACTCTTTGGACTTTTTTAAAGGGTGGTTCATAAAAGATTTAGCATTAAGTAATGCCACTTCTTAAGCACTACACTCTTTCTGGCAAATAGCTAAGCTATAGTTACTGGAAGAATTACTGCATTACCCAAGACAGAGAATCTCTTTATTGAACTTGAGCAAGATAGAAGATTGGGAAGGTTAAATGTTGAACCTGTAATGTCTTTGAATTTTAACACCAAAGGGGAAATGAAAATGATTCTGGACTTTAATTCCTTTGGACAATAATGTTTTTAGTGTCACCTTAAGCAGGGCTTATTTTCGGACCTCAGTATCTTCGTGAATTCTTAATAGAAGAGGGTTTATATGCATATTTTGATTTTGCCCACTTTCTGTTGGATTATCTTAATGTTGTCATCATCATAAACCTCTACTAGACTACGTTGGCCAGTGAAACTGCTCAGAATTTGCAATGAGAAGTGGATAGAAAGTAGCCTTAGAATTTACCTACGGTACTGTCCTGCACAGGAGGGGGAGGGCGAGATCAAAACTGCCCAACAGCAGTTACAGGACAATATTCAAAAGAGAAGATGTAGGTATTAAAGAAGCACGTGAGGCAAAAATATGTAACTATGCTGCAACACTGCTGATAGTTCCCCCAAGGAGGTGGCAGCACCCAGGGGTCATGGTTAATAGAACACACAACTAGAGGATATGTGTAGGAAACACTCCTGACATTTTCTTTCGAGTCAAAGATATTTTCCACTGCCCCCTTTTGAACTTGGAAGGAGAACATGAGCACACGTATTCCTTTTCCCTTCCTTCTGAGAGCGAGCTGCCCAGAAAGGAATGCATGCCTTCCTGCTCCACGCGGAAAAGATGGCCCTGTCCAGCACTGTTGGGAGAGGGCTCTGTCTAGTTCTGGGTCAGTATCAGGAAACTTGCTCATCTACAAGTAAAGGTACCCTTCTCCAGTATCATTTTTATCAGTAATAAAGGTGATGTTTGAATCTCATATTTGTTTGAGCTTTCTTTAATCCCAACATTGTGAATCACTACTTTTGATGGTAAAATGGTTTCCTTTAAAATCATCTCTTAGTTATTTAAAATCAATCACATTCCAAATCGATTTCATGTACCTAAAATCAGCCCCAAAACCAATGTGTATACATGCACACACACAGAGACACCCATACTCCTATGATTTCAATATTTGAATGAGAACTAATCTACTTAGGAAAATACTTTAATAATTCAGGAAAGATAACAGCTTTTGGTAGGGGGAAACCTTGTGTAAGGTCCCCAGGATAGGACTTTAAGCTAAATTCATCTAAATTATAATATTTCTATTCAAATCTCAGTCTCCAAAGACATCACTCACTCAGTAACTTTCTCTATAGTGGGATGAAAAACTTGTGTATATACATATAATCATATAAGCGCATGTATAAAAAAATTCACAGTAACAGATTCAGAATACTAATAAGTGTTGTTTAGACCCCGTTATTTCTATAGATCTAGTTTCTTTCAGCTGTCTATTCTATCTGTATCCTCCTAAATTCCCTCATATCCCAGAAGTATGTGTTTATATACACATATATATGTATAGCTATAAATATGTAGGTATGTATATGTCCATATAGGTGTAGATCTATAGTTATTATATTTATGTATTTATATATAACACTTATTAATATTTTTACCTTTCTCTTCTCTTCACAATTAACACATTAGAACCTCTGTAAGTTGACCACCCAAGGAACTGTAATGATCAACATACAGAGGTGGTCAACATAAGGAACTTCCATTAAGTATATGTGGTGCATGCCTGGTCTATGAAAATACAGCCAACTTGAGGTGGTCAACTACAGAGTTTCTATTATACTTTGATTTTACTTTATAGACATGAGGGAAAAAGGATCAGCTTTTTCCTATAATCAGAAAAAAAATATGTCTAAAATCTTCGAGTGTTGTCCATGTGGAAGCTAGTAACATAGGGGAAGTAGGATCCGTTCAACGGTACACAGAAAAAGTGTTTGCTATCTTGATCTCAAATAAGTCTGAGACTATATGTGTCAGGCCCTGTCCATCTGGGGCCACATGAAGATGACACACCAGCTGTGGTCTCTCTCCTGTATTGTCTGGTGTCTAGACTTTTCCAAGTTTCTGGAGTGTCTTACGTGCTGCTCACATGCAGTGCTTTCAGCTACCACCTAGCGTAGCGCATGATAGAACTCCACTCTTCGCCTTTTGCACAGATTGGCAGATGTGCAGAAGTCTAGCAGAGGGGGAGATGGGCCAGGGAGTGGTACGGACGTCTCAGAAATGCCTTCCTATCATCCGGGTGCTGCTCTCCTGTTCCCTTCTCTTGTAAATGCCTCCTTTTTCTTAGATGGTTCCTTCTCAAGGAGCCTGGTGGGCCTTCTTGTGATCACATGGGCCTCAGTCCCAGGCCACCTCAGCTTGATTTTTAAGCTAAGGTTCTCATTGCATTATCGAATTGGCTGAATTTCAAAGAGTTAAACATGTATTCTTTGAAAAACAGAACACATTTTTTAAAAAAGTTTGGATAGAAATGGAGTTCACTCTTATATATGTGATATGTTATATATGTCCTATGTTATATGTTGTTATATATTATATATGTGATATGTTATATATGTGATATGTCATATGTTATTATATATTATAAATGATATAATCTGCACATGTATAAAACTTTCCATAATAACTCAGAGTCAACATTGTGAACATCATCGGGCACTTCTCTATAATACAGCTATCTCCAGTAGACACAGAGCTCTGAAACTGTTGGCTCCCACTCCTAACTATTACGCTTTTAGAGATACTCTGTCTTCTGTCCATTCTTAGAGTTCTTGTTGTAGTCAATGTCTTTGTGAATTAGAAACTAGAAAAGAAATCTCGATAAACTTGGTATAAATGAGAGTACATGGGCTTTGCTAAAAGTTATTGAAGTTTTCCTATAAATGCAAGATGTGACCTCAAGTGAATTGGGGAATTTTTATTTTTTTATTTTATTTTTTTAATTATTTATTTTTATTGTTAAATTATAGCTGTGTACATTAGTGCAATCAAGGGGGTACAATGTGCTGGTTTCATAGACAATCTGAAATATTCTCATCAAACTGTTCAATGTAGCCTTCATGGCATTTTCTTACTTATTGGGAAATTAAAAAAAAAAATTTTTTTTTTATTTTTTGCAGTTTTTGGCTGAGGCTGGGTTTAAACCTGCCACCTCCAGCATATGGGGCTGGCGCCCTACCCCTTTGAACCACAGGCGCTGCCCGATTTTTTTTTTTTTTTTTTTTTTTTGAGACAGAGTCTTACTCTGTTGCTGTCAGTGGAATGCTGTGGCATCACAGCTCACAGCAACTTTTAACTCTTGGGCTTAAGCGATTCTCTTGCCTCAGCTTCCAGAGTAGCTGAGACCACAGGTGCCACAATGCCCCACTCTCTTTTGTTGCAGTTGTCATTGCTGTTTTAGCTGGTCAGGGCGGGTTTGAACCCTCCACCCTTGGTATATGGGGCTGGCACCCTACCCACTGAGCCACAGGCACCACCCCAAATCTGGGGATTTTTACTTTCTTTTCTGATGTGTGTGTGACTTGGTTCTTGGGTCATAGCTAACTCTCTGATCTGTACAATGTATTCTGATTTTTCTGTGATATTCTGATATCCTGGGTAATATAGTCAAAGTGTCCTCTTTCCTTCTCATTTCCAAGTGTTCCATATTGAATAATAGATTAAATAGTTACCCTATAGGTGAATAACATCAGGATGACTAAAAACTGTAGTACGTTCTTCTCCACGTGATCTACATATCAGGATTATACTTAAGGTCACAAAAACTTAAAAGGAAAATATGAAAATATACAGCAGAGCTCCATCCTGAAGATTTTTAGATTTGCCTACCTAGCAGAAAACTAACTTAATATTAATTGCCTATGATTTACCTTGACCCATGCTAGACACATTCACATTTATCAAATTTATTTAATACTCAAAATAGGTATAATTCATTTCTTTGTTGGAGGAAGTCAAGTCTCCAAGAATTAGCTCACTAGCCTCAGGGGTGACAGAAAGAGAAAAGGGAGGTAGTTTTGTACCAAGGATGGACTCCTGTCAGATTCTCCCATTTCTAGCCACAACGTTGTTAGTAATAACCAGTCAGCCAGAGAACTTCTTGCTGGTAACATTTTAACACTGTCCTCATGCTAAGAGGCAGAGGTAGGGTAGAAAAAAAGGACTTAATTTTAGGTCTGAAATATTTGGAAAGCCTTGGTTTGGAGGCAGGGTTGAATATTATGTCATAGCTTTCGTGCGGTGTAAAGGAAGGCTATTCAACTAATTACTGCTTGAGTTTCTGAGGTCTATGGCTTTGAAAAACATTTTCCTTTCTTCTTCTTCTTCTTTTTTTTTAAGACAGAGTTTCACTATGTTGCTGCTCACAGCAACCACCAACTCTTGGGTTTAAGCGATTATCTTGCTTCAACCTCCCAAGAGGCTGGGACCACAGGTGCCCGCCACAATGCCCGGCTGTTTTTTGGTTGTAGTTGTCATTGTTGTTTGTCAGGCCCAGGCTGGATTCGAACCCACCAGCTCCACTGTATGTGGCTGGCGCCCTAGCCACTGAGCTACAGGTGCCGAGCCTGAAAAACATTTTCAAGCGTGTAATGAGTCAAAGGAATGGAAAATCATGTGGTGGGGAATATGACTTTAACCATTCTGGGTGTATCGAGGAATGCAAGCCTTCATTTTAAGAAATACAGTTTTAGAGCACAAAATAATAGGATTCTAAGGCATGTAGGACAGCACCAAGCCCGTCTGTGTCATTAAAAAAATTATCCCCATGTCAGGGCCGAAGTCTTCCATTTGGGCTTTTGTGTATTGTTTTTTTTCCGTCTCTTTCATTTCTCTGTTTGACTTGCCTTCTTGTAGGTTATATAAACATCTTTTAGAATTCCATTTTTTTTAATCTCTCATTTTTGAATGTATGTCTCTATATAGATTTTTAAAACTGGTTGCATAGTTATTAGATTATATCTGCATAAATTATCACAGTCTATTGGTTAAGATTTTACCCCTTTTGCTTGGTGCCTGTAGCTTAGCAGCCAGGGTGCCGGCCATATACACCTGTTGAGGATTTATAGGCTTTCTAAGGATGTGAACCATCTGGCCTTGTGCCCACAGATAACCTGAAGAACATCTTCTTACCCATCTAGGGGGTGACAAGGTTCTAAGTTGGTACCACATCTTCAGGAAGTCCCATTTGGGGCAAACTAATAGATTCCTGTATGCACTGCCCATTCTGTTGCCTGCGAATCAGTACTTTGCAATATTACAGTAAGGAAGCATTGGTCTCTTGGTCACCATCCCATTTTCCTTGTGCTATTTGGCCAGTTGTGTTTAGAATGTTAAAATAATTCTTTTTTCTGTTAGGACGTCACTATATTTTAAGGGCAATCCTGCCTCCTTGGCTATCTCCCAGACTACTCTTACCATTCTGTGACCATCTTTGTTACATACCTAGATCACCAGTTCAGTGGCCATTTTTGTTAGGATGTCTGCTTCTGTATTTCCTGCAATTGAGTCTTTTTGTCTATGGCCACGTATAATGCTGTTAGGTCAGCTTGCAGGTTCTTGCTTGCAGCCTCTCCCGGGTGTCCTGCCACTTGTCCCATATGGGTTTGTGCAGAGACTTTACTTTTCTTGTTCCCATCGGGCTAGATACATAATAGGCCTCTCCCTCCCTCCCCCCTCTCTCCCTCCTTCTCTGCCTCCCTCTCTTCCCTCCTTCCCTCTCTTCCCTCCTTCCCTCCCTTCCCTCCTTCCCTCCCTTCCCTCCTCCTTTTTTCCCTTCCTTCTCCCCCCCCTTGTTCTTTCTTTTTCTCTTTCTTTCCGTTTATCTTTTTTTCTTTTTCTCTCTCCCTCACTTCCTTCTTCCCCCTCTCTCTCTGTTTCTTTCTCTTTCTGCTTCTCTCTCTTTCTCATTCTCTCTCCCTTCCTTTCTCTCTCTCCCCTGCTCTTTCTTTCTTGACAGGATCTCCCTCTGTTGCCCAGGCTAGAGAGCCATGGCACGGTCATAGCTCACTGCAGCCTCCAACTCCTGGCCTGGGCTCAAGTGATCCTTCTGCCTCAGCTGCCCAAGTCGCTGGGACTACATATACCACCGTCCCCTGCTATTTTTATTTTTCTTGTAGAGATGAGGTCTCACCATGTTTCCCAGGCTGATCTTAAATTCTTATCTTCAAGCAATACTCCCACCTTGACCTCCCAAAATTCTGGGATTATAGGTGTGAGCTGCTGCACCTGCCCATATTTAAGCCTTTGAATACAGCCCAGCCCCATCAGTGCAAAGAACCAGGGGCCAGGGCTCATGTGTGATGACTAACCAAGATGCTCACAACTCAGCCCACTGGCTACTCTGAGGGGTTCCCATATCAAACCAGCTTGCATCAGTTTGTGGTTGTATAGCAACAGCAGTCCAAGGACAGGGGTTTCCCCTGCTGGAGCCATCTGTATACCAAGCATCTCTGGAATGAGTAACACCCCTTCTCTTACTGTGTCAGGAACTGGAGTAGGAGAGGGTACAGGGATGTCCTTTGGTAACCTATGTGTAACAGCATGTAATTCTGGACTTAAGGGACTTGTTGCTAGAACACTTCATTTTTGCAAACAATCATGCCATTTATTCAAGGTCAGTGTTTGGGCTACAGCAGAGGTAGTTCATATAAACAATCCTTCTATTCATCCCTGGATTGGTAAACCCAGTCTCAGAGTGACAGGAAGGGTCTTTGTTAATAGTCTCATCTGCTGCAAAGCATTATATAGTCCTGGCACTGTTGTTCAATGGGAAAGTCTCTAGTTTCAGCTCCTTTCCATAAAAAAAGAGAAGGGAATGAGAGCAAGTCCATGACTCACTGCAGGACTGTGAAGATATCCTGACACCTGAAACGTGTACTGGCGGCATTGCCAGGTAAAAGCAAATTGGTCCTGCGATTGTTTAGAAGGACAGCATGCAGACATTGGCCTGGAAGCTACTGAAAATGCTAAAATGGCAAATGTGACTTTCATCAGCCAAAGCACTCTTGACATTTGGAAAAATGTATAACAAATGGATGGAGCTCTGGGTATGCCATGTCTCAATTGGAGGATTTCACTGAAGATGAGGCAACAGACGGAGAGAACCATGGACGATGAAACAACAGGTCAGCCTTCTGCTTGCCGCTGTGACTCAAGGAATTCCAGGACCGCAGCAGGGACCTCCATCAGGTGCTCCACACAAAGTGGGATCCCTGGGCTCCAACACGGAACTAAAACTGACATGTTACTGTGGGTGCAATCAGTGTGCTGTTGAAAACAGGAAAGACGTTGGAAGAGAGATTGCCCACACCTTCAAAGGCTAAAGCTGGGAAGGATCCCCTTCCTTTTCATCTGACGCCCAACCCAGCTGGTAGGCTTGAAGCTAAAGATGTTTTGGATGGGAACTAGGAATGATGGGGCTCAGTGACTCCTCCTGACCCAAGCAGCATCTCCACATTTCCCACGTGAAGCTCAGGTCATGATGACAGTGGAAAATCAACTTCTGGACTTTTTGATCGATTCTGGTGGCACTTAGTAATAAATACCTAGCTATCGAAACTGTCTTCAAAAACCATAAAAGTGACTTGGATCTCAGGAGAAACCCAACCCTTGGAGGGCTAATTAGGCCAAACCCACTTTGAAACATAAGCCTGAGTTGCTGGGAGGCAATTTTTCCGCCAAAGTTACCTTCTTCCCAAGACAGCTGACTATCAGGGTCCCTCCAGAACAGGCCTGTTCCTTGGGGGCTGCCCTGCTGCAACCAGAAGCCTCTGACCCTGCTCCTATTCCTGAAAATACTTTGAGAGGCGCGTTTGGAGGTGTGGGTGGGTGGGAGACAAGGACTGGACTTGCACTGGACATGTCCCAGTGCAAGTCCAGGTGGGCAGAAATGGCACCACCACATTTCACATGGCACCCATGAAGGGAACAAGTGTGACAGGGAATTTGACCTCTGTTGTCCACTTTCCTTCAGCTTGGATACTGTTGCCACACCCATTCTGCTGGTCCAGAAGCCCAGGACTAAGGAATATTGATTTGTTTAGTACCTAAGAGCCCATAATCAAACTGTAAAAGACATTCCCCTGGTTGTCCTTTCCCCCTGATCCTTATATACTACTCACAGCCCTGACGGATGGGCTTTGCTGATTCATGATCCTAGATTTAAAAGATGCCTTTTCCCTGCATTTTTCTAAGCGCAGAATCACAATAACTGTTTGGGAAGACCCAGTCATGAAAACAAATCAATGTTGGACAGTTCTTCTCGAAGGTTTGAAAACCTCTCCTGCTATCTTTAGGGAGATTCTTGCTAAAGAGCTCTGAGACCTCCAATTAAAGGATTGGCCTTCCCTGCAATATGCCAATGACATATTAGTTGCTAGTGCCACAAGGGAGGTATCTGATCAGAGCACTGTAGTAATGCTACATTTTCTGGCTGAGCAGGGAGAAAAGACATCCAGGAAAAGGGCTCAGCTTTCATAGCCTTCAGTGAAATGTCCTGGGTTTGGACTTTCTCAAGGACAGTGACACCTGCTTCCTGATTGGAAGGAGGCCTTGGCCAGCGTAGCCAGACCTGCCCCATAGCAACTACTACAGGGCTTCTTAGGCATAGTTGTGCTGTGCTGTCTATGGATTCCCAGCTTTGGACTTATCACCCTATCTGATGCATCAAGTGAAGGAGATAATGAGCCCTTAGAGTGGAATGGGCCTTTTTTAATATCAAGAAAAAGCGATTGACTACCCCAACATTCAGGTTCCCAAATATAAGAAAACCCTTTGATCTTTTCTTGCATGAGAGGCAAGGAATACGTTTGGGAATGTTAACTCAGGACCTAGGAAATACTAAGAGCCCCATTGCTTGGTTTTCAGAACAACTAGACGTTATTACAAAGGGATAGCTTCTTGCCTTTGGGCTGCTGTTGGCACTTGTTACCTATTTCAAGAAGTAGACAAGTTTACATAAGGCCAACTTGCCACAGGTACACGCCACTCACCCCAGATGCTCCTCTTGCTGGAAGAGAAAGAAGGGTCTTGGCTGATCTCTGGGAGGCTTGCAGACACCAGGCCATCCTTTTATACAATTCAAATATAATTGAGGATGGTGCCTGCATTAAATCCTGCCACTTACTTCCTCAAGTGTCATCTGAACCTGTACCTGATTGCAAATAATTGAACAAGTTTATTCCAGGCAGCTGGATCTATGGACACTGCTCTAGAAAGCCCAGACCTAGAGATGTTTACCCATGGAAGGTGTTTTATGAATTGGAGATAAGGGAGAGCTGGGTACACGGTAGTAACCTATAACAGACAATAGAGGCTGAAGCTCTCCTCTCTGGAAACTGAAGCACAGAAGGCAGCCCACGTAACCCTTACCAGGGTGCTCCAGCTAGGTACAGGAGCACAAGTGGCCATTTACACAGACTCCAGGGACTCTTTTTCTATTGTTCATACTCACGGGGCCATATGGAAGGAAGGGACTTCTAACCTCCAGTAACAAAGAGATAAACATGCTAAAGAAATATAGCTTTGCTAGATGCCATTTTAGCTCCCAAAGAAGTAACTATAGTGTGTTGCCCTGGACATCAGCAGCCAGGTCCTCTGTTGGCAAGAGGTGATCACCAGGCAGGTCAGACTGTGGAGGACACAGCAGGGAAAGAGGATCCTGTGACTTTAATAATACCCTTATTGGCTGAAGTAGATTTTGTCCCTGAACCTCCCATATATTCAGGGGAGCACGTGGTAAGAGTGCTCAATTGGACAGGACTCAGTCCTGAGTGTCCAATGAGAGGAATAATTCTGGCACCCAAATATCTTATGAATGGTGTTGTCAGGTGAATGTATGGCTCCACCCATTGTCCCGGGAATGCCACCCTACAGTGGATGCAGACATCTACTATTTGGTCTATATATGAAGAGGAGCAGAGAGAAAATCATAAAAAAAAATCTCCTCAATGCTCAGAACAAGCCTGCTAGCCCTCTCCCCTTACCACAGAGAGTTCAGACCAGGGATGATGAAGCAGCAGAGGACTGGAAAATTGATTTTATCATGATGCTAAGTAAATTTCCAGTAGCTGGAAATTTCAAATATCTACTCATTTTTGTAGATACTTTCTCAAGCTGAGTTGGGGCATTTTCTTGTCAGACAGAAAGGGCTTCTGAAGCCATTAAAGCCCTAACAGTTTGGCGTGCCAGTTTCCACTCAGGGTTACAATGGTGCTGCCTTCACGGCTCAGATCATGTACGATGCTCCCCAAGCACTTGGTTTAACTTGGAATCTGCAGACAGCCTTGAGCCCAGTGGAAAAACTGAAGAGATGAGTCATCCTATGAAGGGGACCCTATCTAAGATTTGTCAGGATGCTAACCTGGCCTGTAATAAGACACTGTTTTCTGCCCTACTCAAGGTAAGCGCAGTTTACTCAAGTTGAACCTTTTTGAAATTCTATATGAGAGAGACTGCATTAGCTCTAGCTCTAGGCTATAAGCTATGCGATCCCAGCAGCTTACTTGTCAGTTAATTATATATGATTAGATATGCTATGTAATCCGTAAGTCTGACTCTAACTGCTATTCATGAGTTTGCTTCTAACAAGCTGTGGTTCCTGGTGGATGTTCCATTACTCCAAAGCTGGCCTGGAGACTGGGTACCACTGAAGGCCTGGAGAAATCAACATCCTGGTGGCCAGCCAAGGCCCCAGTGGACAGGGCCCTGTGAAGTCTTGCTCCCGTGTTGAGCTCATGGGAGTCAAGCCCTGGATTCATCATAGTCGAGTGAAGCTATCCCTGCCTTACTCCTAGCCCAGCAGAAAAAACTAAGATGATACTTTAGGCTCACATGAATGGATAAGTGAGCTCCGTCAGACCTTAAGTATCTCTTCAAGAAAAATTCTAGATGTTGTCTTTCATCTTTTAATAAAGTTTAAATGAAAATATATACCTGATTGTAAACATTATCTTAAGCACCATAAGAATCACTACTGTCATTGTTGCTTTATGCAAAAAGGTAGAATAACTGTCCCCACTTTTCTTTTTTTATAACCAAAATTCCCATTTTATTTAGATTGAAATAAATTACCGTATATACTCGAGTATAAGCCGAGTTTTTCGGCACAAAATTTGTGCCAAAAAACCCGAACTCAGCACAAAATTTGTGCCGAAAAAACTCGGCTTATACTCGAGTATATACGTTATACAAAATTGATTTTCTTCTCCAAAAAGAACAGCAATATTTTCCATATTATTTCTAGATAAACCACAAAACACTTATTTTTATAACTTTTCCAGGCTTTGTTTATAAATCAAGACAAGGCAGTACATAAAGTCATGGAAAAAGACAGAAGAAAACAGTTAAGACCATTGTCAGTATCCATGGCCTCTGATCCTGTCAAACATGAAAGAGAAACGTTCAACACATACTGCTGAAAAGATATGAAGTAACAATGGCAGGCTCTGCCATTCAAACTTTAACTGTCACATGTTCCTTTAAGTTCAGTCGATAATGACAGAATCTACACTGAAATCCTCCTTTGTTGAGCTCACAAGCTTCTCTCTGGTCCTTTCTTTCTTTCTTTCTTTCTTTTTTTTTTTTGAGACAGAGTCTCACTATGTCATCACCTTCGGTAGAGTGCTGTGACATCACAGCTCACGGCAACCTCTAACTCTTGGGCTCAAGTGATTCTCTTGCCTCAGCCTCCCAAGTAGCTGGGACTACAGGCACCCACTTCAACACCTGGCTATTTTTGTTGCAGCTGTCATTGTTGTTTGGGCTGGCCCCGGCCGGGTTCGAACCTGCCAGCTTTGGTGTATGTGTCTGGCACCATAACCACTGTGCTACGGGTACCAAGCCCTCTCTGGTAATTTCTTTTAACTGTCTACAGACTTTTTTTTTTTTTTGAGACAGAGTCTCAGTATATCACCCTTGGTAGAGTGCTGTGCCGTCACTGCTCACAGTAATCTCAAACTCTTGGGCTTAAGCGATTCTCTTGCCTCAGCCTCCCAAGTAGCTGGGACTACAGGCCCCTGCCACATTGGCTGGGTATTTGTTGTTGTTGTTGTTGCAGTTGTCATTGTTGTTTAGCTGGCCTGGGCTTGGTTTGAACCCTCCCAACCTTGGTGCGTGCAGCTTGCACCATAACCACTGTGCTACACGCACTGAGCCCTGTCCACAGATTTTTAGCAACATATTTAAAACTTCTACTAGCTCCAAAGGTTAATCATTGGCTTTATTGTAACATTTTATAAAATATATTCCTTCCTTCAGACTTCTTCAAAATTTATTTCTTCAACGAATTGACAACTCAATGCCTGACGTGGGTCTACCATGATAGTAAATGTTATGTCTAAAGTGACTTAACTAAACAATTTAACAGTGCCAGTAGCAGAGATCACAAAAAAGTGAAACTTGGCACTTTTAATGCTGTCTCCTGGAGGAACAGATAGGTCTTCAAAGCATGAGCGTTCACCAGGGGTCATTCAACTGAGTAGAATTATCCAGGGCTGAAGTATTCAATGGAGGCCTATAGGCAACAATATTCAGTGACTAAGTGGCCTACATCCACCTACAGCTCTTCCTTCAAATATCAAACACAAGAGAAAGCTTTTAAACATATTTAAAGTCTCTTAGCTATTTTCAATGGTTTCTGAATTATATGTAGGACGCTCTGACTTAGTTGTGTGGAGTTTGATATATGTGTCCACCATTAAATCCAGAT
>CAUYPK010149431.1:0-16480 GCA_963574355.1 Loris lydekkerianus | reverse complement strand
TAGTTTGAAGTCTGAGAGCGTGATTCCTCCTGATTTGTTTTTATTTCTGAGGAATGTCTTGGTTATTCGAGAATTTTTCTATTTCCATATAAAACAAAGTACTATATTTTCCAGATCTTTAAAGTATGACAGTGGTGCTTTAATAGGGGTTGCATTAAATTTATATATTGCTTTGGGTAGTATGGCTATTTTAACAATGTTACTGTCTCCCAGCCATGAGCATGGTATATTTTTCCATTTGTTAAAATCTTCAGCTATTTCTTAGAGTTTCATAGTTGGAGTCCTATAGTGAAGACTCCCATAAACTAAGCTCAGGAAGCTGGATTATAATTTGTGAAGAGAATTAATAGAAGTTAAGCAGGAAGGTGACACGATCAGCTTTATTTGGAGGAAGATAAGGGATGGATTGGTGTGCAGAGAGGCTCACGGCGGGAAATCCGATCAGGAGGCAATAATAATAGTTCAAGGTAAAGGATGCGGACGTCCTGTTCCAAAGCTGAGTGTGGAAATAGAAGTGAGAGGCTTTCCTGTGATGCCTGCTGCCTCCCAACTCGTCCCTGGCTTCTTTCGCTGCTCACACCCACTCAGCCACGCTGGCCTCCTGTTCACCAAACATGCCCAGCATCTTCCTACCCCTGGGGCATCTGTGCTTGCTGTTCTGCACTTTGTCTAGAAAACTTTCGTATTTTATTTTCATGAGTTCACTTAAAAAAAACACACACACTGAGTGCCTACTATGTGCCAGAATCTATCATTTTAAATAAGGTCAGCAAAGGTGACATTTGAGCAAAGACCTGAAGGGAGCAAGGTCTTTCCCCTGCAGGCTTGAAGAAGTGTGCTCTGCGACCTCATCCCCCATCCCCAGTGCAAAGCAAGCTGAGACTTCAGACAACAGGAGTGTCGTGGCTGTATGACGTAAACCAGTACCTGGGACGGGCATGCTGGCTCAACCAAACCCAGGTGTGGTTAGCGCAGGGGAGGAGAGTGATGGATATTGAATAAGCGTCTGCCTTAGGGTTGTCAAATAGAGAGCTTAGCACAGTGGTTGGTCGAGAGTAACCAGGAGACACAGCTTGCTATTATTTTGCCTAATTTACAAATAGGCAATGACTGTGACTCCTGTAGAAACTAAATTTGGGGCTTCTCATGCTTCGGAGAGCAGTTATTATCACTTCAGGATATTTTTATTGTGTGTTTTCAAGCTCAGCTTTTCCAGGTCTTGTCACCTCACCAGCGCATTACCACCAAGAGGTCAGAGAAACAGTGGTAGCCCAAGTGCTGTGGGCTTTCACCCCACTGGCTGATCAGCTATCCCAGCCACTGGCAAGTGGCTGCAGGTGTATCCAGTAGCCCCTGGGATGAACAAGCCACGGCTCAGTGCCCATTGCTGAGTAGGGCACTGGCCACATACATTGAGGATGGTGGGTTCGAGCGTGTCCTGGGCCTGCTAAACAATGACAACTGCAACAACAACAACAACAACAACAAAAAAATAGCCGGGCGTTGTGGTAGACACCTGTAGGCCCCGCTACTTGGGAGGCTGAGGCAAGAGAATCGCTTAAGCCCAAGAGTTTGAGGTTGCTGTGAGCTGTGACGTTACAGCACTCTATGAGGGCAAGAGGGCGACATAGACTCTGTCTCAAAAGGAAAAAAAAAAGTCACTCATGTTAGAAAACAAGAGAAAACAAGCCCACACCCCGCAGGTGCTCAAAGATCCCTTTCTCAAAATGCTGGCACTGCCTGGTGGCCGGTACCATGGGGGAATGTGCTAGGACAATGCTTTTGTGTTAAGTCAAGTCCAGCAAAAAGCAAACACTGAGGCAGGAGTAGATGAGTGAGGGATTTACTAGGTGACAGCAGAAGCGTGGAGAGCCTTAGACCTCCAGGCAGGCCTGGTGCATGTGGCAGGAAAGAGGAACCGAGGCTGGGTGGGAGACAGCTGAATTAGCCCCATACTTCCTTTGTCACCCACACCTAGAAACTCAGGGAACTCACTGTGCTGCCATCTCCTTCCCGGGATGAGTTTTCTGGGGAGCTCTCCAGCCGCTCAAGTGAATGTTCTGTAGTCTGGCCCAGACCCTCCATTTGGCAGCCCAGGCCAGATGGGTTGCCTGACCGCAGCTGAGGCCACACTGGGACGCTCACCACCCACAGCTGGAGGAGTAGGGCCGCTGGGCATGAGCAGAAATGGGCCAACTGGGTGGCCCCTTCCAATCCCCAAGCTCTAGCACTTTCCTCTACTGCCGTTTCTTCCTGGCTGTCCTGTGGGTCAACCCAAGCTTCTTTCTCTGCTCTTAAGTCACTTGGTCCGGCTCATGGTGCAGTGAGTAGAAGAAGCCCAGCTGCACTTGCCCAAGGTAGGGTAGGTGTAATCACTAGCCCCAGTTTAGTCTTAGTTGCCTCATCTGTAAAATGGGGATAATAATTATACCGACCCTGCCTCATACGAAGACAGTGCATGCAAAGTCCCTGGACGTAATTGGTGCTTAACGTCGCTTCCTTTTCTTGCTTGTCTCAGGTGCAGGCAGACACACCAGAGAAACCATAGCTTCCTCTTTGTTCTATGAAACAAGTTACCTGATTTTATCGTTTTTGTTACTGCTAATAATGGCAATGTCTTCCAGACTCAGATGTGATGAAGCAGGGACCAAGCATGCCTCGTTTAATATTAGCCTTTGATCATTTCCATAGGAGGCCACAAATGGCAGACATACTCTTTAAAATAACTTTCTTTTTTGCAAAAGTTAAAATGCTACTCAGAAAATTAATCATTCTAATAATATTTGATTTATTTAGATTAAAATTTAATCATCATTCAGCTTTACAAGAATGTAAATTTCACCCACTAAGAAATGTGTAATTAAGCCAGCATATTTTTGGGTCCTCTGATAAACCCATTGTCTGTGTGCCCTTCAGATGAAAAGGCAATTAACTCCAGTGGACAATGGCTCAGGTGCTCTTTGCAGCTTCACTAATCCACCATTGTAAATAATTAACAACTCCCTGTGCCCTTCCACCTGGGAGCACTGCCCAGGGTGGGTGGCATTCCACCCAGTTGCTAGGTTGCCATTGCCAGAGCAGATCTTGTGTAACTGAGCAAAGTCCTCGAGGCGGAAATTAAATATCTCAGTGAAGGGAAGATGAAACCCTGTGTGATGAATTCACTCCTTCCATGGAGCTGAGCTGCCTGAGAGTCACAGACTCACATGAAACAATTGCTACCCCATCAGACTAGAATCTCACACATACCAACAAAACCAGCCTTTGAAGCTTATAGGGAAACAATGGGTTTATTTCAATTGTGTAATTGCTTACTTGTTAACAAGTATGACGTACAAAATACACACAGCGCAGCACCTAACATGGCCTGCATTTCCCTGCAACAGCACCAATGCTCTAAACTTAAAAGGACAGAAAATAAAGTTTCTCTAACACACCTGTGCACGTGCTATTCTGTGATGTTCTTATTCCTTTTAAAGGGAAGGAAGGATGATGTAAAACAGAAGATTTTACATCCTTCCTTGTCAATTGCAAATACATTTCTCAGCCCTTTTTTAGGAATAGTTTCTCTTTGAAAAAAAAAAAAAAACTCTAAAAAGAAAATTAACACTAAATCAAATCTAAAATATGGAAAGTGTCAGCCAAATAGTAACGTCTGCAGGACTGGACAATAATTACTGATCGTCAGCAGTACAGAGACAGCCAGGTAGATTTCATACTCGGGCCTTGTAATATGGGGCAAATAACCTCTCTGATCCTTCATTTCTTCATCCAATAAATAGGGCTAATAATTCCTACTGCCCAGAATTATAAAACTTAAAGAAGATAAAACACATGAATGTACTTTGGAAGGTCTAAACGTGATTTTTAAAATATATGGAATAATAACAATGATAGATGCTGAACTACTTGGGATTCTAAGGTGACTTTTGAATCCTCAAAAGAAGATTACTGTAGTAAATTTTTATTACATTGTAATTCCTGGCTGTTTAACAGTCCGCTAACCAAAATCTTCCATTCTCTCACCTCATAGGATAAATATAAAATATACATAAATCAGCGGCCAGTTAATTAGGTTTGACAATGACGTATATCTTAAAGTCTGAACTTAGAAAAAGAAAAAAAATAAATAAACATTATCTTATGAAGGAGAGCCACCTGTTTACAAGGTAGGAAAGCATTTTCTATGTCCCTCTCAACACCATCCATGTCAAACAGCAAACCATGTAGCCATCACTCAGTCGTGTTTTATTTTTTGAGACTATTGGGATTTTCTTTGCATTTCTCCAGCGTCCATCTTAGCACAGCTTTAGGAGAAGGCCGACCCCAGAAAAATCCACCCAGGCTCTAGCTAGGAGTACTGGTGAGGGAGTCTAGTTCTCAGAAATGACTCAATGGAGACAGAGTTTGAAACAAAAAGACTTTGCCTCAGTTCAGTTCATTATGAGAATCTTAACTGTAATTGAGGATATCAGAAAGCCTGGGCGGGGTGAGACAGAAAACACTCGGGCTTGTCAAGTCCCCATGAGCACTCCACCTCTGCTCGTCTCCCAAGAGTTGGGTCAGGACTTTGTGACTGAATTCCAGCCCAGGATGCAGGTGGACGTTATGGAAGCTCCTCCGGGCGTGACCAGCCCATCTCATGGAACCCTCCAACTTTATCTTCCCATGCTGTGTATTCCAGAGGCCACAATCTATAAAACAGAGAAAAGTTTCTCTACCTGTACCAGACTCTTCACAAGCAGGAAATGACCCTGTATCATTTTAACCACTGTGGCTTTAGGGTTTATTTGTTAAATCATAGCCAAGCTCCTCCTGATGAATTCAAGCAGAGTAGAGAACATTCAATCTCTTTAGAATAGAGCTACACAATTATCACTTGGAATCCAGGAATTGGACTTAAATCCATGCACAATGAATAAGACACCAACAAAATAAGCCATAGCAAAGATATCCAAAGGGAATGAAAGCTTCCCTAAATTGAAAATTACCTGGGGTCTACAGGTTAAAAGAGTATATAACATTCTAAGCAAATTCTAAAGTATGCAGTATATGGGTAAATTGGGATTTACATATCACTCCAAATCTCGTGCTCTTAAATATTCAATAACCAAGCCAAAGTGGTCATTTAAAAAATGGAATCTGAACTCCATCACTTCCCTGCTTACAACATTTTCCTGGCCCCTCCTCCTCCTCGGCTTTGGGTCTAAGCTCTCTGCCTCCTTGTGCCTGGCCCTACTTGCCCTGTATGTGAGACAAGATGTTGTTGACTGTGTTTCTTGGAAGTAAAATATTGTTCCATCACCCAGACTGTCTCAAAACTTCCATAGTGACCCATGTATACTCATCTCTTACGATTCTGCTCTCCTTCCTTCTGCCCCAGCCGTCTCACTCCATGCTATTCTCCACCCATGCTATGCTCTCACCTCTACGTCCTTGAAAATGCTATTCCTTTCCCATGGATAAAAAACAAGCAAGAATTCTAAAATGCTCTAAAATGAATTAGTATCTGATGCAATGCAACAGTATCTATATATATGTGGAAAGTTATTCATATATAGTCTTCCTATGGAGAATGAACAGTGTTCATAAGATTTGGTTTGGGGTTTCTAAAAGAAACTGATAATGTGATATTCATAACTTTAAAAGTCACAAAGAAAATATCTGAATCATAGGGCTTTGGCATCAGAATTCTGAACACTCAGCCACTTACTTATATACTTTAATAATGTAACCATGATGCGCTTCTGCTGTGGCAGAAGGATTCTCAAAAATGGCCAGAGCATTACTGCTGTACAAAGATCACAGGAAACAAAATAGCCAGAGCAATACTCCCTGCCCCAAATGCTCTTTCCACAGCCCCCATAATGAGATAGATTCTATATTCCCTCCCCTGGAAATTGGGTGGAGCTCTGAAGCTGCCTCAAGAATACAAAGCATTGGAAATGACACTGAATCACTTCTGAGGCCAGATCATACAGGGCGATATAGCTTCCGCCTGGCTTTCTTTCACTGGGTACTTGCCCTTGGAACCCAGCCACTATTGTGCAGTGGCCCATGCAGAGGGCACAGGTAGGTGTCCTGGTCAACAGCTCCAGCTAAGTTTCAGCTAAGGGCAAATGTCGACCGCCAGACATGTGAGTGCAGAGCTTCTGGTTGATTCCAGACCTGCGCCTTTGAATTACCCCAGCTGATGCTGAACAGAGAGAGATGAGCAGAGATTGCCTTAGACTCTCCCGAACTCAAACCTGCCACCAAAATAAATGCTGTCATTATTTTAAGCCACAATGTTTAGGGATGGTTTGTTATGAAGCAATAGATAGTTGGCAAAATCACTTCATAAGGTTCTTGAGAGGATTAAATGAGATAAACTATATAAAGTTCCTAGTACAGTGTCCATAAAATAGTAATCCTCAGTAAATGTTATTTAGGATGTGTCAATAACTGTGGAGATTAGCCCAAGATAGGTTTGTTTATTTCCATATCTATTTTGTTCCAAGAAGGATTATAAAAAGAAGAATAGCATATAGCAGATCCGTGCCTGTAATACATATCATGGAGTAGAGACGATAAGCCACGTACTCAAATAACTATAACAGAAAATAGAACGAAAAGAGTACACATGTCTCAAAAACTGATAAAGATAAGTATGGAACTATAAACAGTGGAATCCCCCGAGGGTGGGAGTGCAAAGATGTGGGACCGTTTGTCAAAGCAAGGCCCTGGTAGTTTGGTTCAGCTACAATGGGGAGTAGAGAAGGAAAGAAACAGGTGAGTAAATTAAACAGGTAAATGAGCCCCGGTGTATACCATGAAAAGCCATTAACTCACTTTTTATCTCCAGTTTTAAATACATAATTTTGTTCCATTAAACTCACTTTTTTTTTTTTGAGACAGTGCGTCAAGCTGTCACCCTGGGTAGAGTGCCATGACATCACAGCTCACAGCAACCTCCAGCTCCTGGGCTCAAGTGATTCTCTTGCCTCTGCCTCCCAAGTACCTGGGACTACAGGCGCCCGGCTATTTTTTGGTTGCAGCCGTCATTGTTGTTTGGCGGGCCCGGGCTGGATTTGAACCCGCCAGCTCAGGTGTATGTGGCTGGCGCCTTAGCCACTTGAGCCACAGGCATCAAGCCTAAACTCATTTTTGATCACCAGTTTTAAATATATAATTTTTGTTCCAAAGTCTGCAGAGCATTCCTTGAAAGAAAAGCAATTAATAAGAATGACAAGTAACAAATTGAAAGAAATAGCAAAATTAATTATAGAACATTGTGAATAGAGCTCTGTTTTTAGTTTCCTAACAAATCACTTCCTAACTCAGCAGCTTAAAACAATGGGTGTTTGCTCACCTATGGTTCTAGGGGCCAAGAAGCCAAGCAGGGCGGGGCTGATTGTTCCTGGAGGCTCCGGTGGGGAGTCCATTCCTTTCCTCCTCCAGCTTCCGGGGCCTGGCACTCCTTGGTTGAATCACTCCAGCCTCTGCTTCCACCTGCACCCCACCTTTTCCTCCGTGAGAGTCAAATCTCCCTTCGTCTTTCCTTCATAGGAACACTCACCATTATGTTTAGGGGATGTCTGGATAATCAGGAAAATCTCCCCATCTTGAAATCCTTAATGATATCCATCAAATCCCTTTTGCCACCTGGGGCAACAGTCCGAGACTCCAGGGACTAGGGCATGGACATCTTTGGGGTCATCAGTCAGCCTACCATAAATTCCCAAAAAGATTCCACAATTGGGCTGGGCCTGGTGGCTCACGCCTGTAATCCTAGCACTCTGGGAGGCTGAGGCAGGTGGATCACCTGAGCTCACAGGTTGGTGACCACCCTGAGCAAGAGTGAGACCAGGTCTATAACAAAAAAAATATATATATATATTAGCTAGATGTTAAGGCAGGTGCCTGTAGTCCCAACTACTCAAGAGGCTGAGGCAAGAGAATAACTTGAGCCTAAGAGTTTGAGATTGCTATGAGCTGTGATGCCAGGCAATTTACCGAAAGTGACAAAGTGAGACTCAGTCTCAAAAAAAAAAAAAAAAGATTTCAAAATTGGAAGGAAAGTCCAGCAAAGATTTTACTCATTAGTTTACTACTTTTGTATGTGAAACACAGGATAAAACCTAAGTATAGAACACAAAAAAGATCTGCCTCTGTGGAAATAATAAAAAGCGTGACTTAGAAAAGAAAAAAGTTCTTGAGTTTGTGGATCTTTAACTCTTGGGCTTAAGCGATTCTCTTGCCTCAGCCTCCCAAGTACCTGGGGCTACAGGCGACTGCCACAAACAACACCCAGCTATTTTTTGTTGTAGTTGTCATTGTTGTTTGGCAATCTCGGTCCGGGTTTGAATCTGCCAGCCCCGGTATATGTGACTGGCACTCTAACCACTGAACTACAGGCTCTGAGCCTCAAGGAGCAGAGTTTTTAATTTTGATAAAGTTCAGTGTATCAATGTGTGTGTGTATGTGTGTGTGTGTGTGTGTGTGTGTGTGTGTGTGAAAGAATCTCCCTCTTTCACCCTGGGTAGGGTGCCATGGCATCATCATAGCTCACAGCAACCTCAAACTCTTGGGCTCAAGAGATCCTCTAAGGACTCAGCCTCTGGAGTAGCTGGGACTACAGGGATGCATCACCACACCCAGCTAGTTTTTTTGTTTTGTCTATTTTCAGTAGAGACGAGGTCTCACTCTTGCTCAGACTGGTCTCAAACTCCTGAGGTTAATACAATCCACCCTCTTCAGCCTCCCAGAGTGCTACAATTATAGGCATGACCATGGCACCTGGCCTATCATTTTTTGAAATGAATCATGTTTTTGGTAACCTGAGAGATTTTTGCATAACCCAGGGTTTTCTCCAAGAAGGTTTATGTTTTTTGGCTTTACATTTAAGTCTATGATCCATTTTGAGCTAATTTTTTATATATGACATGAGATATGGATAAAGTTTTTTTTGCATATGAATATCCAGTTGTTGAAGCACCATTTGTTGAAAAGACTATCCTTTCTCTGCTGCATTACCTTTGTCAAAAATTCTTGTCCATATGTATGAGTTTATTTTTAAATTATTTTGTTCTATTGATTTAATCTATCTTGTTACCAATACCATACTGTTTTGATTACTGTCACTTTGTAAATCATCTTAAAATCAGATAGTATTGGTTCTCCAATTTTGTTCTTTTTCCAAGCTGTTTTGGTTAGTACTTCATATGTATATTTATTTTAATTTACATATATAATTCTTTCATAAAATTTCCACTGGATGATTTATTAGAAGCCCCAAAATGCCTTTGTTATATGCCTGGCCCCTGTGTAAATGGATTAAGGATATTGCTGATAATGGCTTAAATACTATTCCTTGATGGCTGAGGATGTTCATAGATATGGGACACCGGGATGGCTGAGACAATCACCAATAGCCTTTCAGAAGTGAACACAGCACGGAACTATAGCAGCAGCAGGGAGGGATCCCATAGTTAACAAAAAGAATCTAGAGAAACTAAAGATCTCCTCTGATTCTTTCTTAAGAATAATCTTTAAAGAGGATTTAATAAGCTCCCATCTTAAAATAAAGTGCAAGTCAACCCTAGCCGTCATTAATACTCTAGTGTTTTAATCCGGTGATGAAAGCGTACTCTTCTAGGTGGGACTGTAGACACAAAGAGGAGGCATATTTTCCCTGGAGGTGGAGGAGGAGGAGGCAGGTTCTGCTGGGCACAGAAAGGAAAGGCGAGACTGACAGGGATTTCTAAGGCTCAAGACAGCCAGAGCTGGCACATGGCCCTGGAGGCCCGAGGGCGTTTATTGGGAGACATGAGAATGTGCCCAGTGTGGGCACTTTGAGAATTAACTGGGGTCCCCCATGGCAGCACTTAGCCTAGAAATTAACTGGGAAATCTTTCTGGGCTGGTTTTGGCGCCAACATGCAGTGCAGTGTTACTATTTCCTGCTCCCTTTGTAGAAGGGTCCCAGTTTTCATCTTCTGGCTTTGGTCACTATGGGAGGAAGCAATAGGAGGTCGTTGTTAGGGGATGACATCCTGTACTTCTCCTGTTTCCATAAAAGGGAGCGAACTTCTCCACTGCTCAAGAGGAAAGAGTGTGGAGAGATCCCTTCCAGCTTCTCCCTGCCTCTTGTTTACCGCTCCCCACGTCTCACAGAATGACTCATCCGAGTGGTGGATTGAGTACTGGAGCACACTTGGCTGGGTGCCTTCGGCATTCATGCACCACTCCCGAGCCTGTTTTTTGTAGCACTGACACGCTTTGCCCCAGAGAGGCCAGTTTTCATAACTCTGCCAGTGCCTGGTTAGCAGTCATCAGATCACAGGGCAGGATCACACAGGGGATAAGCCCACTTGGCCACAGAACCCAGCCATATTCTCCAGCTCAGCTTTATCAGTAGTAAATTTGGTATTTTGCTGTCAAGATGTCTGGCTCCTATGTCCTGGCTCTAATCTTGGGAGGAGATAGTTGTTGGTCTCCTATCACCCAATGTTAACATAGAGGTAATTCAGAGGGAAATAAGCTGGTGGGAGAAGGTTAAAAATTTGAGAAGAAATAAAATGGAAAAAAACAAACAAACAAAAAAACGTGGTCAGAACAAAAGCATTGAAAAGTCCCCAAAGCAGAAATTCACCTAGCACGGTTGGGCCTTGGCTCTCTTGTGCCTGCCAGGGTGGGGCCTCCAGGGCTCTTGAAGAACGGGCCCATCTTGGGCCATGACCCCAGATAGGCTGCAGACAGACCCTCCTCCATCCTGCTATAGGAGTAGAACCTTCACCTCTCTCCAGCATCAGCTCCAGATGGGACTTAGGCAAATGCTTTACATACACGAGATGCTTTCGTCTCTTATAAAGAGAGCAGCCTGGTACTGCGTCCAGCTTTCAGTACAGCTTGGACTTTTCTTCTGTCCCAGTATTTGTGAAAGGAAGGATAGAGGCTGTCTTAATCCATTTTGTGCTGCTCCAAAGGAATACCACAGGCTGGGTATTTCATAAAGAAAAAAGAGGAGGTTTTTGTTCACAATTCTGTCAACTGGACAGTTCAATCTGAGGAGGGCCTAAGGCTGCTTCCACTCCTGGCAGAAGGTGAAGGGAAGCCAGAGTGTGTGGAGTGAGCAGACATTCCATGGCAAGACTGGAAGCCAGAGGTGGGAGGTGCCAGGCTCTTTGTAACAGGCTCTCCTGGAAGTAATAGAGTGAGAACTCAGCCCTCTCCCCAGCAGGGAGAGCATTAATCTATTTATGAGCGATCTGGCCCCATGACAAAATACCTTCCTTAGGCCCCTCTCACAACATTGCCACATGGGGGATTAAACTTCAATGTGAAGTCTGGTGGGGACAAAAAAAAACAACAAACATCCTCCGACCATAGCAGAGACTCCAACTCAGTACTTTCCAAAGGGTGGTATGTGTAACTGCACAGAGAACACACGTTTTGATTAGCTTAGTAGTTATGAATTTGTTTCGTCTATAGAAAAAAAGTATGCTTAATTTTTTATTGACAAATGATGCTGGTTTCCATTTAAGGTAGCAATATGAAGTTTTACTCATATTTAATTAAGATTTTTAGGGAAAACAAGAAAACTTTGGATTGTCATAGAAATTGTGAGGGTTGTCTGTGAATGATGAAGGACTAGGGTAGCTGAAAGTAATATGGAAGGATCGAAAGATACTCAGAACATTTATTTGTCTTTAGGAGCTTTTAATGGGAATTTTGGTTCTTTTTAACAGTGATGAATCCTAAAATTCATGGAGAATTAATACAAATCTTCTAGAGATTAATTATAATCACACAAAGTATATCCCTAATTCTTTTTTTCTTGGCTTCCAAAATGACACTTACTGTGAAGAGTACTGATGCCCACCATTTACTTTGAAATGCACCAAAAAATTAAGACAGATTATGAATAGATGTGCAATCAAGCAAATGTAATAAAAAGCTTACACTTATACAGGGTGTCCCAAAAGTTGCCTCTTAATAGCCATCCAAATGGAAAATTGTAGCTAAATGTACCTTTATGTACATAAATTACAAAATATTCATTATAAAATTTTACAAAATATTGACAAAATAAATCTCTACATTTTGGACATTTTCCCTGTATATGTTAAGGGGTGACTTTGGGGACACTCTGTACAATCCAGGTGTTAGATCTATAAGTGTTCACTTTACAATTTTAAACTTTTCTTTACATTTGAAAATGTTTATTTAAAAATGCCAAGGATGGCTGAGCGAGGTGACTCACATCTGTTATCCTAGCACTTTGGGAGGATGAGGCAGGTGGATTGAACTCAGGAATTCTAAAATCAGCCTGACAAGAGCAAGACCCTGTCTCTACTAAAAATAGAATAACTGGCCAGGGGTAGTGGTAGATGCCTGTAGTCCCAGCTACTTGCGAGGGCGAGAGTTTGAAGTTGCTGTGAACTATGATGACGCCATGGTACTCTATCCAGGGCAACAGAGTGAGACTCTGTCCCCACCCCCCAAAAGTGGCGTCCTTCATGTATATTCATTTGGCTTTACAGAGTACAGATCAAACCCAGATTCATAACCTGAGACGGCAACAGCTTTGGCATTTCTTATCTACCAGTTTAGACAAGCAGTTTTCACTTGCATAATGATTCAAACTTGCTCTTGGGTTAAAGAGTGGGTTTTACAATGGCTACAGGGGGAATAAAGTCAGACAAGCACAGGTGCAAACAGGGTGGTGACCATTTTGTTTCTTGAACAAAGGTCAAGAACAAGGGGTCACTGTTCATTATCTGCAGCTGTTAAAAAAAAAAAAAGTGAGCTCCAGGCATGTCCTTGCATCACTTTCACAAGGAATGTCTTAAATGCCAGGGGCTTTCCCTTTTCTTGAGTTAATGTATATTGTACTTTGTTAAAGCTGAAATTTCAAATTGTCCTTGGAGGAGTATTTTGAAGAGTAGAGCTTCCAGTCAAAGAAGTATATGAAATATACAGGGCAATCCTAAGTTTTCACTACATCTATATCTCCGTTAGGTGAAAAAGCAAAATTAAACTAAATGATTTACAACCATGTCTAGGGTCATTATCAAACTTGTAAGGATGAAGTTAGCCCAACCAAGGGCAATAGTTGGGCATTTAAAACTGATGCTTGACATTGAGAAAAACATTAATAAAAACATTAAATGGAGTGTCTGTCACCAAAGTGGTTTCTGAATTCTTTCTAATAAGAAAGGGTGGTATTTATAGGTTTCATTCAAGCTTATGAAAACATTCTAGTATAAAGAAAAGTAACTTTTTCCAGTTCTAGAAAAAGTGCATACTAAAGAGATTCATGCCAAAATTAAGAGCTTATATTTTGCTTCTGTAAATAATTAAGATTTAACAAAATATTTCTATTAACTTTCTTTTCTTAACATGAGATGTGTACCTTTGTTGTTTTTTTTTTTTTGAGACAGAGTCTCCAGCTGTTGCCCTGGGTAGAGCACTGTGGCATCACAGCTCACAGCAACCTCCAACTCTTGGGCTTAAGCAATTCTCTTGCCTCAGCCTCCCAAGTAGCTGGAATTACAGGCATCCGCCAGAATACCTGGCTTTTTTTTTTTTTTTTTTTTTGGTTATAGCTATCATTGTCGTTTGGTGGTCCAGGCTGGATTCAAACCCGCCAGCTCTGGTGTATGTGGCTGGCGCCTTAGCCGCTTGAGCTATAGGCGCTGAGCCATGAGATGTACCTTTTTATACACATATAATTTAGATGACTTTTATACCAGACTCTGCAAAAAGTCAGAAACTAATTGTTTTTGTAGCAAAAAACAATTACTACAAAAAAATAGCCCAAATTTACCAACCTACTGACTTGAAGAGTTACTTTTCCCAAAAAACAAGGACAAATAATTTTTTTAAAAAAGATAACTTTCTTAACCAGAAATAATTTATTGCTCAGAAATGAACACTTAAAATTACATAGACCATGCATCTTATTATCCTTTATCTTTTTCTGACAAAAATGACAACCATTCTCCAAGTATCCCTTTAAAGTCATTCATTTATTAACCATTAGCCAAACATCTTCTAGGTCATAGCAATGAACTAGATGTATGAGGTGCCTGCGGCCAGGCAGATAACATTTAGACAGGTGGACATTGATGATAAATAAATAAGGAAATAAATAATTTCAGATAGTGATAAATGAAAATAAGCCAGACTGATAGGACAGTGACAATGAGTATATAGTTTTTAAAGTTTTTCTTCAATTTGATTTAAATGTGAACAGTTATCAAAGTTATAAATGTCTGCAGTGCCATAATGAAGGCCAAGGAAATGATGCGGTTTATCTTTTTGAGACTAGTGTCTATGAATAGAGCAGACTGCGGGGATGGAGAGGAAAGAGTGATAGCAGAGATGAGACAGGAAGAGACAGAGGGACAATGGTGGCTTGACAAACTTACATGCACAGCTTCAGGGCACAGCACTCAGACCTGCTGATGGGTAGGGTAAGTGGGCAAAGGGTAAGACAGATTCCAATGTGGCAGCAACAAGGCTCTGATGAGGACTAGGGAAGTGCTTGTACATTTGTCACTGTTTTGCCTACTCTGCTTCCAAACTCCCTTCTTCTAGTCAAAGAATTTACCACTGTGCAAGTTTGGGGGAAAGGATACAGCCAATTGCTCTCTCACTCCTGGAAGTTAGGGTACAATCTGATGCTTCCATCAGGAACTCAGAAGCAGCAATGATGCAGAGAAGCAGGATGTTCCTAACTAATCCCAGCAGTGCACACAGGCTGATCAGCGGCAGGGCGGCAGCCATGTAACCAAGCGTGCCCTTGACTGCTGTCATTCCCACAACCTAGACTCTTTTAGTTTCTGCTAAATTTCCAAGTCTATTTCTCAGGCTTTCCCGTTAAAAAAAAAAATTACTTTAGGCTCGGTGCCTGTAGCTCAGCAGCTAGGGTGCCAGCCACATACCCTGGAGCTGACAGGTTCAAATCTAGCCTGGGCCTGCCAAACAACAATGACAACTACAACCAAAAATAGCCAGGCGCCTGTAGTTCCAACTACTTGAGAGGCCGAGGCAAGAGAATTGCTTAAGCGTAAGAGTTTGAGGTTGCTGTGAACTGTGACAAAACACACTCTAATGAGGGCGATATAGTGAGACTCTGTCTCAAAAAAAATTAAAAAAGTAAAAAATAAATTAAAAAATTACTTGAAAAGATTGAGGCATGACTTATATTAAGGGGAAAAACCTTAAAAGTATGAAACTTGATATATAAACACCCACGAAACCACTGAGATCAAGACACAAAAGATTTTTAGCACCCTAAAATATCCTTCCCTCTGACACATCATTTTTTCAATAAATTCTGTACCTGCTGGGATTAGTTTTTGGTTAAGGCAGAATAGTACCAACACTCTGACCTGTGGAACTTCAATGTTTATCAAATATGAGTCTTACTGAATTCAAAAAGAAAATTGGTTAGGAAAAGAGTATATGAACTTTTTTCTTTTTGTACCAAAGTTCTCAGGTCAGTAAGACTCAAATTAGAACTTATTATTAAACATAAGACAACATCATAACTGGTTTTTAATTTAAAAAATCCTGTCAAAGTCAATCTGTGTTCTGGAAACTAAATTCTTTTCAGGAACCATACCAGTATCTAATCCTTTTTCTTGTAGGACCCCGACATATAAAGCTACACAATCTGAAAATTTCCAAAGACAAGTCACTATGTAGGATTTTTCTTAGATATATATATGAATTCTTCCTGCCTTCTTATTTTACCTGTAACTCTTGTGGGCATCACCATCAGGTACACAGCATCAATACTAATGCTAATGGGATGTTATAAGGCATTTTAATAACTACTATATTAACAATAGCAACATACACTACAAAGAACTCAAAAAATATGGAATCATTTCAATCTCATCTGATGGCAACTCCACCCTTCATCTGCTTAAGTCCTATCCCTTTCCTAGTCCACTAGCCGATTTTTTTAGCTCCTACTCTAAAATGTATCCAGAATACAACCATTTCTCGCCATTTCTATTCTTTCTGTCCTGGTCTGAATTATCTTCTTTCTAGCCTAGATTACTGCAAAACTGGATAACTGAAGATAATAGTGAAATACCTTCAAAGGGAAAATCAGCTTAAACATGGAACTGAAGATCCAACAAAAATGAAGTGTGAGGAAAAATAGTCTCATCAGACAAGAAGGATTCAGAGTTTATCTCCCATGTACGGTTCCTGGGGATAAAAAGGCGCGTGTAAATATATTTCAGCAAACAACCAGAAAAACAAACTCAAGAAAGAGTAGGATCCACAAAAAGACCATAGGAGTACAAAGAAAATCCTAAAGTAGCTAAAATCACTTTGTCCAAATTTGATAAAGTTACAAAGCATTAAATGGGGCTGGGTGCCCATAGCTCAGTGGTTAGGGTACCAGGCACATGCTCTGGTGTGGGTGGGTTCAAACCTGGCCAGGGCCTTCTAAACAAACAAAAAGGAACAAACAAACA
>CAUYPK010149422.1:0-14703 GCA_963574355.1 Loris lydekkerianus | reverse complement strand
CTGGTTTGTTGAAGCAGTAAGTAAGACAACATTTGCCACAATAATGTCTATCAAAGTGGCTGGCCATAAAAACTCCAGCACCACACTCATCTGAAGGACACTCTCGACGAAGGCGACTTATTTTGCCATTCTCATCCACCTGAAAATACAAATCTGCTGTGAGACAATTTTTCTAAAGTATTTAAAGCCTAATGTAAGTGACTCAAAAGTTTTTTTTTTTTTTTTGAGACAGAGCCTCAAGCTGTTGCCCTGGGTAGAGTGCTGTGGGATCACAGCTCACAGCAACCTCCAACTCCTGGGCTCAAGTGATTCTCTTGCCTCAGCCTCCCAAATAGCTGGGACTACACGCGCCCGCCACAACACCTGGCTATTTTGGGGTTCTAGTTGTCGTCGTTTGGCAGGCCCAGGGTAGATTTGAACCCAACTCTGGTGTATGTGGCTGGCGCCTTAGCTGCTTGAAGCTATAGGCCCAAGCCAAAATGTTTTAAGATTTTAACCACAAAATACTGGTACGTTTTAATGTTTATAAAACAAAGCATCCCCAAATTCTCATATTAATTGCTACAACATTAAAGTTCAAAAGTATTAGGACTTTTATAGATTGAAGGCCAGCTTTGCAAGCTTCTAAGTGAAGACCTGAACCCACTTCAATTCAGCGCCCTAGTTTAGAATAAACACCTGAAAGTAAGCCTCATTATATAAACCAAAAGTAGGTAATACTAGATATTGAAGCCAAATTACTTGAGGAAATGCTGATAAGTTATTATAAACATTAAGTTTTTAAATAAACCATTACTTTTCAGATATTCTACCCATCACTTTCAACTGGCTCACCTTATAGTATTTCAGGACAGCAAGCTTAACCTTCTTTCTCTTATGCTTATTCTTCTTTGGAGTGGTGTAAGACTTCTTCTTCCTTTTCTTAGCACCACCACGAAGTCTTAACACAAGATGAAGAGTGGACTCCTGTTAATGGATGAGAGGATGAAATAAGCTTTCATGCTACGTTAAGAATGGATAAACATCATGCATCTTCTAATTAATGCAATAGTAATGCAATAGTAGTACATAATACCACATACAAAGGAGTCTTGGGCCCTGCCCCATAGAAGGACCTGATTCATAACTAATAGTTTATATGGAGATTATAAAAAAAATCTAGAACTTCAAAGTTTACAGCAGTCACCTGGGGATCTGTTGCCAATCTCCTCATTTTTGTGTGTCAAATTTTCAAAATGAGGCCAAGTGCAATGGGCTCACACCTACAATCCCAGCACTCTGGGAGTGCCAAGGTAGGTTCACTGCTTGAGCTCATGAGTTTGAGACCAGTCTGAGTCAAAGCAAGACCCCATCTCTTTATACTCAAAATAGAAAAACTAAGGCAAGAGATACACTTGAGCCCGAATTGGAGGTTGCTACAAGCAATGACACCATGGCACTTTACCCAGGGCCACAGCTTGAGACTGTCTCAAAAAAAAAAAAAAAAAAAACAACAAAAACCATTCTTCTCTCCCAAACTGACCTTTTGAATGTTGTAGTCAGACAAAGTACGTCCATCTTCCAATTGCTTGCCAGCAAAAATGAGTCTTTGCTGATCAGGAGGAATTCCTAATTAAAAGGTAAAAAACAGTCAGGACAGAACAAGCCTATGTGCTTCAGACTTACAAAGTAATAACCCTGAATCAAATAAGCGGTACTAACCACTGTCACTGACCTCTTACCACAGGCTGGGCCTGGTTCTTAATGTTTTCAGACTTTACATTTAAAGACAACACTTAATATGTATTAATACATGAACCTTTACAGGAAGAATCAGGTACAGAATTTAAGTATCCAGACTCACATAAATGAAATATACCGCAGGGATTCTGCTCTAGGAAGCTTGGCTCTGTGAATGTAAATACCTACTGTGTCATCCAAATAGTATTTCACTTTGTCAATCTGGCCTTTTTCTTCCCACCCCACCAGAGGTTGGCATCACTACAGGTTAGTTTTTCTAAACTACAAAATATTACTTGCCTTCCTTATCCTGGATCTTGGCCTTCACATTTTCTATCGTATCCGAAGGTTCAACCTATGAGTTTAAAATGCAAGTACAATGGTTTCACAATTAAAACTGCAATTAACTCACTTGATTGGTGTCACCACAGAACCAAGCTGGGTATGGTGCCCCATGACCACATTAATGTACACAGCTATGATTTAATAAAAAACAAAACACCAAGCTGGGGGGCTGGGCAGAAGCCTGTAAAAAAGCTGATCACCCACCCAGTGAAAAACCTCCCAGGACTGCAAACGGCGAGCATACGTCCTCTTCTCTACCCCGGCTGCTGAGCCACGTGCTCGCACCCGCCCGGCCGAGTGCGACTACTGCCCCGCCGCAGGTCTCCTGTTTTGACGACTTTGCCGGAACCTCTCCAAACGTCAAAAAGCAGCTCTGGGCCCTGGCTCAGCAAACCACCCTTAATTTGAGGTCAAAACTCAAATCCAAAATCGCGTTCTAAGGCTTGGAGAAGAGCGCCGGTCCCCAAATCCACCTCGGGACCTCCAGCAGGCCTTGGCCTCCCCACACCACCGAGCCCCTACCTCGAGAGTGATGGTCTTCCCCGTTAGGGTTTTTACGAAAATCTGCATCTTGGTGGCGGTTCCACCTGAGGGTGGGAAAGGAAGAGAAGAATTAGAACTAGGGACACATGAGAAGGGGAGGCAAAGGTCGCTGGCCGGAGAGCCGCCAACAGCACACACTCACCGCAGATGGCGGATCGCAAAGGAAGAGCGCCGGGCCGGGCCGGCCCACGGGGTTTCCCGGCGCCCCGCCGAAGCCCCGCCCGTAGGCGACCAGCGAATGCCTGACTGCTCTCGGGACGGCTGTCCAACTCAGTGCCAGGCTAGGCTGCGAAACTCGCTTCTCTCCAGCCCTGGGCTTATTTCCCACGCTAGCCTGCAGACTGCTCTCAGAATGGTAGAGTCAAGCAACTTTAAAACATTAAAAAAAATCTTTTCCCCTTCAGTCGACGTGGCTAAGAGGGGCTTTAAAAGGCGGTGGGTGGAGGGCGGCTCCTTGCGGAAAGGGAGGAAATGGAATTGTATTCTGGGATTTGTAGTTTTCCATTGCTCTCCGAGCCCCGACTACTTGTCCCAACGTGCAGTTGCGTACCCCCAGATTCCCTAGTTACTATCTCTAAGCCCTGGAGTTGGTGCTTGCAGAAGGGACTCAGGTGAAGCCTGGAGGAAGGTTGCAGCAGAGCAATGATTTCGGGGAGGGTGGGAACGGCGGAGATGACTAGGGGGGGAGGTTAAGGGGCGGGGAAAGCGTGTGGGACACCGGGCCGTCGTTCACCCGCTTACAGAGCCGGTGAGGGTCGGAGAGTCAGCGACCTGCCAGACACTCCCCGGGAAGGGAATCCTAGCGGGCTGCCAGGCAAACAGAAATAGGTGAGATCTTCAGAAGTGAGAATTCAGTCTTTTCTTACCTCTGCCACCTCCCCGCCTTCAATCCCCCAAGTCTGTCCTAGTCTAAGGAAGATTCTGGGTCTGGTGTGTCATTCTTTAGTGTGAGACGGTTTAATATGTTGGAAATCTCAGGAGTTTTTAAATTTTAAAATGAAGTCTTACGAAGAGAAACCTGCAGAATTGGTTATTTAGCGGTAGAATTTCCAAGTTCGGACATTGGCAGTGTTGGTGAAGGTTCTGAGACAAAGTTTTTGGAGTGTGTATCGGGTACTCTCCTGCCAGTTAAAAGCAAGTTATTCGCTTTTCTTGTCCTTTCTCCACGCTACAAACCATGGTCCTTTCTAATGTACCCTCTTAATGTCCTGTTATGTATCTGCCCATCCCCTTGCTTCCCCAACCCCAAATTCAGACGCTGATTTTCTCCTGGAGGGATTCAGAATCTAACATCCTTCCCTGTCTCCAATCTTTCTCCCTTTCTCGCACACCCTCCCTATTGCCTCCAAAATATTTTTTCTCAAATGTAACAATGATACTTCACCTGCAAGATAAAATACAAATTTCTTAGAATGACATTCAGTCTCTGCCATCGTTACAACCTAATTTGCTAATCCCACTACTCACTTTACTTTTTAATAACCTTGAGCTAATTGAAGTTCCTGACTCATGCATGCCCTCTCGTGCTTTGGCATTTTTGGAGAATCCATTTGTTTCCCTCTTCCTGGAACATTCTTCATCCTCTAATCTGCCAACTAGTGTCTACTTTTACAAGACTTCTTAAAGAGCTGATACTTATCATCTTTAATCTTTCACTTTCATTGACTAAACCCACTCCTGTCAGGCTTTTGTTCCCACTGTTCGGGTGGAATAGCTCTTGTAATGGTCACTAATGATCTCCATGTTGCTAAATTCAATAGTCATTTCATCTTTTTTTTTTTTTTTTTGGTCAGCAACATTTGACATACCTGATCATTCCCTCCCTCTTTGAACACTTACTTCAACTCACCTCAAAGATATCTATTTCACTTCTTCTACCACCCTCCGGTGCTCTTTTCCAGGCTCTTTTGCTGCTTCCTGTTGATCTGCCAGATTTTAAACTTGGAGTGCCCAAAGACCCATTCACTGCTTTGTTTACAATACCCACAAGCTCATTTTGTCTAATTTTAAAATACCGTTTATATGCAGATGATTCATAAACTTACCTGTTGCCCAGCCCACTTACCCAAACTTCAGATTCACATATCCAGCTGTCTACTGGGCAAGTCTCCGAAGTCCTGATTTTATGAACTTGCTCTTCCCATCTCCATATATGGCAATTCTCATTTCTCCAGACTGCAAACGTTGTGATCATCCTTGATTGCTCTTTTATATCCCACATCTAATCCCTCAGCATATCTTGGCTTTGTTTTTAAAGTATATACAGAACACTTCTCACTCCCTCCACTGTACCACCCTGATTCATTCCACCATCATCTTTTGCCCAGATGATTGAAGTAGCTTCCTGATAGTACTTCCAGCTTTGACTCTTGTTTCCTATAGTCTGTTCTCCACAGAGCAGCAAGAACAATTCTTTAAAATGTAAGTTAGCTGTCACTCCAGCACACAGCCCTGCAGCGGCTTCCCGTCTCACTCGGTGAAGCCGAAATTCCTATGACAGGATGTTGCTCTAGCATTGAAGCAAGGGGAGACAACAATCCAGTTTGTTGCTTCTCTTGTCAAGTGAGGGACACCTTTTTTCTGCCTGAAGGGACCCCAGGACTGGTGATAGTGCTGCTCTCAAGGCCCTACATTCTACATGACTGGCAGTGACCTGTGTGACTTCTCTGCCTTTCTCATTCTCTTATAACCCCATGGGCCTTTCTGCTTTTCCTCACACGTGCTGTCCCACCTCAACAGCTTTGCACTTGAAGTTCTCTTTGCATCAGCCATTCTTCCAGGAATCCATGTTACCTTCTTTTTCCAGATTTCTGACACGTCACCTTATCAGTGAGGATTTCCTTTTCTCTGACTTCGCTGTCTTTTATGAAATAGCACTCTCCATCTTTCCTACCCCCATGCTCTTATTTTATTTTTCTCCATACATCTTAGCCCCCATCTGCCATGCTATATATTTTTTATTTGTGTGTTGTATACCTGTCTCTACTTGAATGTAACCTTTGTGGAGTTAGGGACTTTGTTTTTTGTTGTTGTTGTTATCTGGGGTTTTTTATCTGTTTTCAGACAGGGTCTTGATCTGTTACCTGGGGTAGAGTGCAGAGGCATCAACGTAGCTCACGGCAGCCTCACACTCCTGGGCTCAAGTGATCCTCCTGTTTCAGTCTCCTGAGTAGTTAGCACTACAAGCCACCATGCCTGGCTAATTTTTTCTATTTTTTATAAGGATGAGTCTTGCTCTTGCTTGGGCTGGTTTGGAATGCTTAACCTCCAGCAGTCCTCCCACCTCAGCCTCCCTAAGTGCTATGATTACAGGCATGAGCCACTGTGCCTGGCCAGGGACTTTGTTTTATTTGATGCTATATCTCCCATGTCTGGCATGGCGACAGCCACAAAGTACATGCCCCCTGAATATTTATAGAATAAAAAATGTAGCACAGCATAAGTATTTCCCTAGATACTTCTTCACTAGATGTTTTCCCTAATATTTCCCTGCCCTTTTTCACAGGCTAGTGAGATGTACCTCTGGGCTTCTGCAACCCATTGTGTCCACCTCTATTACATTAACTTCTCTGCTGTGTACCAGTGGCTCATTTACTAGGCCTAACAAATTGGACTGTAAACCCCTGTGACTTGTTTTCAATGTATTCCTAAGTGTCTAATATGAATTAATGAGTGAGTGGTAATCTTTGTTTGTGTAACTCTGGCATTTTATAGATACCAAGGAACAATCACTTTAGCTGTGTTCTTGTTTGAGTGTGCCATAAGTCACATGTCTTCTGAGCAGACCAGAATGTCGTTTAGTGATTACTGATTATTCAGCAGATATTTGTTTGAGTGCCCAGTCTACTAGAAATTGTATTATGTAATGGAATGCTTATGGATTGGGGAGAGGTAATGGAGAATGGGAACATCTTGGTTCCTGATCTTGTCAAACAGCATAACAGGGGAGACAGAGAATATAAACAGGGAGTCTATGAAACAGCGTGATTAAATAATAATACCATGATAGGGAAAGTGCATGCTACTATGGGAAAACATAGCAATGGCACCTGGCCAAGTTTAAGGGAATCTAGTGCAGCTTTCCTGGGAAGACTGTTAATCCTTTTGTTGTCTTGTAGAACCTACTTTCTGTTCCTTTATAAATTGACTTCATGTTATCCAGTCAACATTAAGATAAAGTTGGCCTTTTAAACTTCAAAATTATTTTGATGTCTCTTGTATATATGGCCTACAAGCAGTATCTATAGGCTGTATATATTATTTCAGATAACCAGGTATTAATTTTGCTGCCAAAACATAGTAATATTGATTGAGACATTTATAATGGTGAAATGTCCTATCTTAGGGAAATAAATTATGGAATATCATACCATGAAATATAATACAATCTTTTAGAAGTCATGTTTTTGCTTTCAATATTCAATGAAAAGGGTATACAACTGAATATAGGGTTCGATCCTAATTTTTATAATTACAAAGATTGGAAGGCATGTGCCATTCCTTCTGTCTCTCTCTGTGCACATGTCTATAATCCTAGCACTCTGGGAGACCAAGGTGGTGGATTGCTTGAGCTCAGGAGTTGAAAACCAGCCTGAGCAAGAGCGAGACCGAGACCCTGTCTCTACTAAAAGTAGCCAGGCATTGTGGCAGGCGCCTGTAGTCCCAGCTACTCGGGAAGCTGAGGCAAGAGGGACTCTTGAGCCCCAGAGTTTGAGGTTGCTGTGAGCTGTTGCTATGAGCTGTCTACCCAGGCACTCTTATCAAGGGCAACAGAGTGAGACTCTGTCTCAAAAAAAAAAAAAAAAAAGATTGGGGCTTGCCGCCCATAGCACAGTAGTTATGGTGCCAGCCACATACACCGAGGCTGGAGGGTCCTGGCCTGGGCCTGCTAAACAACAATGACAATTGCAACAAAAAATAGCCAGGTGTTGTGGTGAGTGCCTGTAGTCCCAGCTACTTGGGAGGCTGAGGCAGGAGAATTGCTTAAGCCCAAGAGTTTGAGGTTACTGTGAGCTGTGATGCCATGGCACTCTACCAAGGGCAACATAGTAAGACTTTGTCTCAAAAAAAAAAAAACAAAAAACAAAAGATTGGAAGGAAATATTCCAAAATGTTAAAGAGTGATTATTTTGGGTAGTGGGAATCTGAATAATTTGGGGATTTTTTCATTCTTTTTCTTTGGGTAATGTTTTCCAAATGTTATGCCATGAGTGTATACTTCTGTAACTGGAAATAAAGTTAAAATGTTTTGCCATGCCAGACATTTTTAAGTAAGTCAGGGTTCTGTTTGATGTTAATGTGAATAGATCGGAACCAACTTCTGTATCCTATATCCAACTTTGGTTGGATAACAATTCTTTATTAAAAGCAGTGTAATGCAGCTGCTGGAAAACTATACTCTGAGACGTAATGTTTGGCACCTTGACCATTTGCTTTTTGGTATTGATTTCATAATAAAGATGAGAATTGTATTTTTATTTTTTATTTTTTTAGGGACAGAGTCTCACTTTGTCGCCCTCAGTAGAGTGCCGAACTCTCGGCAATCTCCAGCTCTCGGTTTTAGGCAATTCTCTTGCCTCAGCCTCCTGAGTAGCTTGGACTACAGGCACCCGCTACAGCGCCTGGCTATTTTTTTGTTGCAGTTTGGCTGGGGTCAGGTATGAACCTGCCACCCTCGGTATATGGGGCCAGCGCCCTACTCACTGAGCCACAGGCACCACCCAAGCTGAGAATTTTAATAAAGTTTACCATAAACACAGAGTATTTATAGGTAGGTGACTATGATTGGGCCAGGTAGGCACTGGAGTAGAGAAGTATTTGACCTTGTTTGTGTCATTGAAAGGCTTACAAACTTGTTTTCTCACATGAAACAAACTACTAAACCTTTAAGTAGAGAGTGTTGAGTTAAACGTAAGAAACCATCATATGATACATGTGAGAGGATTTGTGGTTGGCTAGAAAGAGAAGAGCTCTTACTTGACTCTTACTTGATTGGTATGTCTGTCCCAGAGATGTTGTAGCACATGATGGCAGAAGGGCATGAACCTTTTAATTCATAGAGTGAAATATTTATCTCAGACACAGACCTACGGGAAATTTCCTTTTCTGAAATAAACACACATTTTTTAAGATCAATATTTGAATTAATTTTTGTAAACCTTTGGATTAATTGATGGTCTTTTTTTTCTTTCAGGCACATCAGGGTTTTTGGCTTTTTTGAAAAAGCAGGTCAAAATTTAACTTTTCTCTGGTGAACAAGTGTACAGATTGTGACATATGTCAGTCCAAGAAGTCAATAAACATACAGTCCTCCCTCCTATCATTAGTAGAAGTGACAAGGAATTTTTGGAAAGTATGCAAAGATACATTGTTACAGAAACTGAAAGAGTGGGCTGTAACGAGGAAGGACCTGCTGATGAATATTACATCATATACCGAAATGTTTTTGATAAGGTATCTTAATGCTTTTAAGACAATGAAATTTTCACAAGAGTAGAAATGATCTATCTTGACAACTAATATTCCTGCCTTAGTAACACTTGGTTACTGCTTGGTTGACCACATTCTGTTTGCTATTTGAGAAGTTTATCCAGTTTGTCAGAAAGAGATGAACAGGGAAATGCAATGCTCTTTAAATTATCTGGCTGTTAACGAGTGTTTCAGTTCCTTTAGCTTAAGAGCAGAATATTTGCTTTTGAATAGCAACCTGGCTGTGCCCTCAGATAATAGTTTTAACATTTCCGTCTGAAGGTATCCTCTAATTTGTCAGGAATTAGGCTGCAAGCAGGAACCGGATAGTTCCTTGTTGGGGGTTGGGGTATCATTCTAATCTTGCTTTAGGCTGGGTACAGTTGCTCATGCCTGTCATCTCAGCACTCTGGGAGGCCAAGGTAGAAGGATCACTTGAAGCCAACCTGGGCAACATAGCTAGACCTTACTTCTACAAAACATTTTTTAAAAAACTAGCTAATGCTTGTAATCTTAGAACTC
This sequence comes from Loris lydekkerianus, assembly GCA_963574355.1. Classification (NCBI taxonomy): domain Eukaryota; kingdom Metazoa; phylum Chordata; class Mammalia; order Primates; family Lorisidae; genus Loris; species Loris lydekkerianus. The sequence continues at coordinate 5,106 of CAUYPK010149422.1, read as the reverse complement.
TGGGAGGCCGAGGAGGATGGATTGCCTAAGCTCTCAGGTTTGAGACCAGCCTGAACAATTGTGGCCCCATCTCTAAAAAATAGCCAGGCGTTTTGGCAGGTACTGTAGTCTCAGATACTCAGGAGGCTGAGACAAAAGAAGCACTTGAGCCCGAGAGTTTGAGGTTTTGCTGTGAGCTATGACACCACAGCACTCTACCGAGGGTAACAAAGTGAGACTCTGTCTCAAAAATAACCCCAAAACAAAAAAAAAACACAAAACTAGCTAAGTGTCATGGTGTGTACCTGTAGTCCCAGCTACTCGGAAGTGTGAAATAGGAGGATCACCAGAGCTCAGAAGTTTGAGGCTGCAGCCAGCTATGATCTCAGCTTTGCACTCCATGCTGGGCAATTGAATAAGACCCTGTGTCTAAAAAAAATATTTTTTTAAATCTTGCTTTATAGATTAGAGGTCTAGATTGGCCTGATGAACAAGAGGTTTGATTGGACTTAACCTTGGAAATATGGAGATTAGCTTAGAAAATGTTATAACTTTATGTCTTTGCTTTTGCTCTTTAAGAAATATTAATACCTATCCTCATAAACAAACACAATTTGCCTACAGATCCTAATTTTTTAAAAAAAATTTTTATTTTTCCTCAGCTTCCCGAGTAGCTGGGACTACAGGTGCCCTCCAACGTCTGGCTATTTTTTGTTGCAGTTTGGCCAGGGCCACTGAGCCACAGGCGCCGCCCAAGATCCTAATTTTTTTACCTACCTTTTTTTTTGGACTTTGTTAAGAATCCTACTATGTACATTAGACTTTGTTAAGAATCCTACTCTTCAGGGTTGAGAGGGAATCTGAAATGGAAATCATATGGTACTTAGAGAAACTTTTCTTCTAGCTTCTCAATAACAGGTAATCTTCCTCTTTCAATTTCACATTATTTTAGCATATTTGATCGTTAATGAAGTATTAAAGACTATCTTCTCTGATCTTCCTACTCTCTTGGAAGGATCTAATTGGTTTTATAAACAATTTGAAATATTTTCATCACACTGGTTAACATAGCCTTTCTGGCTTATTCTTAGTTATTGTGTTAAAACATTTATAATCTATATTTAGTAAGTATGGCTATGTTTTTTGAGAGGTTAATGGCACACTTAATATAGGAGTCTCAAACTTGAATGTTTGCAGAGACCAGGAAAGTAGTATAAAAGAGTAAAGGGGCTGGGTGTGAGAGAATAAGGAATGATAAGGATTTTGGTAAAATGAAGAACCAGTGTAAATCTAAAGCTTCTGCTATTACCACTAAGGAGTGGGGGTTCCGTATTGCTAGATTTTTCAGAATTTTAAGGAAAGCTGAAAAATATGGTTTTGTGATGAAATTTCTTAGGTTTTAATGTATTTTGTGGGTCAAGCAAAATTGCCAGCTGTATTCTGCCCATGGGATGCCAAGCTGCATCCTCTAACACCTTTTCTGAGGATTGTGAAAGGTCTTGTGAGTGCTTTTCTCAAATCTGTTTCTCCTAGCAAACAGCCATGAGATCTGATCATGGCATCACTCTAAGTCTCTTAGCTACTCTTTAATGTATCTGAGTTATCTTGGATTGCTGGAGTGTATCACAGAGGTATATGAAGTGGAGGATGGCCACCAGGGTGCTTCATTTAGAAGGCCATAAATTGGCTCAGCGCCTGTGACTCAAGCGGCTAAGGCGCCAGCCACATACACCTGAGCTAGTGGGTTCGAATCCAGCCCGAGCCCGCCAAACAACAATGATGGCTGCAGCCAAAAAATAGCCAGGCATTGTGATGGGCGCCTGTAGTCCCAGCTACTTAGGAGGCTGAGGCAAGAGAATCGCTTGAGCCCAGGAGCTGGAGGTTGCTGTGAGTTGTGATGCCACGCACTCTACCCAGGGTGACAGCTTGAGGTTCTGTCTCAAAAAAAAAAAAAAAGAAGGCCACAGATTCATGACCTCTGTTTTATTAAAGATTCCTGATTTGGGTAGATAGGTTGTATGATCATGTCAAAAAAACAACCGTATTTCCCACTCAAATTTATTCTGTTGACTTGCCGCTGATCTTTTTATATTATTTCTTGATAGACCAGGTATCTTTTTGGATAACCTTTTCTAGATACTGTAAAGCAAACCAGTGGAGGATACCAGAGGCCTAGAGATGTAGCAAAAATACAAAGTATAATTACAGCTTTTAGAGAAAATTATAGATTGATCCTACCTATTCCAACTTATTTAAAAATGTTATGAGTTATTTTTACATGGGCAATGCATACACAAGATTAACAAAAAATAAACGAATAAATAAAACAGTGAAGGAGAGTGTACAATGGGCAGCTAGGCCCTTCCCATCTCAGACCCCACCCACCCCTTTCCTTCTCCGCAGGCCCTCTGTTATCCTTCCTGACACACCACTGGAAACTATGAATGTTTAGTGAGTGATGAGGGTTTTGTTTTCGTTTTTGTTTTTTTAATGGTTGCATTTGACATCCTGGAAATAGAAATGCAGTTAGGAATTGAGACTATTGACCAGGCAATAGGAGCTGATAGCTTAGAAAAAATAAGGAAGTGAAAGGCTAGGATTTTAAGGTTTAAATGAAATCAGAGGCTAGATTAAGAAAAGATATATAATTATATTCAAAAGGCCAAGAGTTGGGAAAATTAGAACTAGTCTTAGTTTTAACTGACATAATGTATGTGTTTATACCAAGCAGAACAAGAATATGGTCTTTTTTGCTCTCACGTTTAAGCTCACAGTATCTACTGTAATAATCCTCAAAGAGCCCAGATTTGGTAAATACTGTCTTTACTGTCCAGGTATGTTTGAGCTTGCTGTACAATTTTTACATTTCTAATTGGTAATCATATTTTATTTAAAAAATAATCTATAATGCTATTTGCAAGGCTTTGGATCCATAGTTTTCTAGAAAAAAAATCAGTACCATAGGCAGAAAAATCATATTTCAGGTGATAGAGTATGTCACTGCATACAAATGCATTCTTACTTCAATCAAAAAAGAATATGATGCCTTTATTGAGACATTAAAGAAAGACCGAAGAACTACAATTTTCCTTCATAGAAGGCTTAAAGTTTTGACAGCAGAGCCCACGGCTTTGGTATATCATAGGAAAAGAATAATCCAACTTGAAGCAAAGTAAGTATATTAGTAACTAGCCCCCAAAGCGCTAATTATTGCTTGATTATAATGCCAGCCAGTGTAACTCTAGCCAATGTCTCTTAGTCTTTTTGAATTTCAATTTTATTTTAAAGCCATGTTTTTATGTTACCTTCTTCTACTAACTTGAAATTGCTGTATTTGTTACTTATTTCAAAATTAAAACAAATATTAATTTGGTTTGAGAATTATATGATATCTGTTGGTATAATTGGAAGCATACTGTAGTATCATAAAATGCGGGATGTAGGTAATTGCTCCAGGTAATTTCTTCATAGTACAATTTCACGATTACTCTCTAAATCAGAGCACTTGAATCCTGTGATATACAAAGGTAAGTAACCTACTGAGAGAGCATAAAGTGCTCACTCTTATAGAGTAGTCTTACATTTTCAGTATATATTTGGTAAATGACATAAAGGATTTTGTAGATTTTTAAAGCAACTTAGAAAATTATGCAATATTTGACTTCTATTTCTTTCTTCTACAACTGGCTACCAGAGGTCCTCAAACTGCAGCCCACAGGCCACATGAGGCGGTGTGATTATTGTTCCCGTTTAGTTTTTTACTTCAATAAGATATGGGCAGTGTGCATAGGAATTTGTTCATAGTTTTTTCTTTTAAACTATAGTCCAGCCCTCCAACCATCTGAGGGACAGTGAATTGGCCCCCTGTTTAAAAAGTTTGAGGACGCCTGGCTAGACGTTGGGATGAACCTTCCTCTTGGGGATAATGTTACATAAATTTTTTCTTTCTTTCTTTCTTTTCTTTCTTTCTTTCTTTTTTTTTTTTTTGAGACAGAGCCTCAAGCTGTTGCCCTGGGTAGAGTGCCATAGCATCATAGCTCACAGCAACCTCCAACTTCTGGGCTCAAGCGATTCTCCTGCCTCCACCTCTCAAGTAGCTGGTACTATAGGTGCCCACCACAACGCCTGGCTAGTTTTTGGTTGCAGCCGTCATTGTTGTTTGGTGGGCCTGGGCTGGATTCAAACCCGCCAGCTCAGGTGTGGCTGGCGCCTTACCCACTTGAGCCATAGGTGCTGAGCCAAATTTTTTTTTTTTCTTTTGAGACAGAATCTCACTCTGTCACCCTGGGAAAAGTGCCGTGGCATCCTATCTCATAGCAACCTCAAACTCTTGGGCTTGAATAATCCTCTTGCCTCAGCCTCCCAAGTAGCTGGGACTACAGGTGCCTTCCACAACTCTGGCTAGTTTTTCTATTTTTAGTATAGATGGGGTCTCACTCTTGCTCAGGCTGGTCTCAAATTCCTGAGCTCAAGCAATGTACCCACCTCAGCCTCCCAGAGTGCTAGATTACAGGTGTGAGCCACCACACCCAGCCACATAAAATATTTGTAAAAAATCTTTCCCAGGCATGATGGCTCTCAGCTAAAGTCCTAGCACTCTGGGAGGCTGAGATGGGAGGATCGCTTGAGTCCAGGAGTTTGAGGTTACCATAATGCTACAGTACTCTACCTTGGGGCAAAGGAAAAAAAAGGAAAAAAATTTTTTTTTTCTCAAAGGAAAAAGAAATCTTTCCATAGCATTAGAAAGCCAATGAGAAGATACGAGATTATCAGGGCAAAAATCTATTAGAAGGCAAAAGGTAAGCATAGCAACTTAGCAGACCAACTCTGCTTTGAGCCTGTGGAACATTTATTAAAACTAGTTCCCTTAAGTTTCAGGGTGTATTTTTTCTTTTCAATATCAACATGTATCTATATCTATATATCTATAACTATATCTCTCTAATTAATATATATTTTATATATATATATATATATATATATATATTTATATTTATTTATATATATATGTGTGTTTTTTTTTTTTTTTTTTTTTGACAGTGTCTCACTTTGTTGCATGAATATAGAGGCAGTGGTGTGATCATAGCTCATTGCAGCCTCAATTCTTGGGCTCAAGTGATCCTCCTG
>CAUYPK010149409.1:0-13118 GCA_963574355.1 Loris lydekkerianus | reverse complement strand
TGGGAGATATCTGCAATCATTCTAATATTCTTCCCTTTACAAATTATGCTTTTTTAAAGTCTGACACCTTGCAGAATTTTCTACTTCATATTAACTTTGGTGAAGTTAATTAAAATGTGCCTCAAAGATGTCTTTTTCTGATTGAGTTGGGGTGGAGTTCTGAACCTGTTTGCTATCTGAATTTCAGAACATTCTTGTATGTCTGCAAAGTTCTCCTTCATTATCTCAGAAAGTAGACAATCCCAAAGTGTATTTCAAAGCACTCTCGTTGCCTTTAAGTATTACTATAAGGCAAATATTAGTTTTCTTCCTACTATCTTTGAGCTCTCTGAGACAATGATCTATTTTGGCTCTCCATTTATCTTCATCTTTGAGCATTTGGGAGCATTTAAAAGCTTCATTTTTAATGTCAGAAATGCTTCCTGTTCCATTCTGTTACTGAGAAATTTTACTGTATTTCTCCTATCTTGGAGGGCTGCAACTTCTTTTCTAAATATGTCAAAATATTTGGTGATTTTGTCTTTTACTTCTTTGAATTCTTGAGACAAATTTTGAATTATTTCTAGAATTTGTAATAACAAGATTACTTCCATTCTGTTCACCTTATTTGAAATCCAAATTCTAAAATGGATTTCTGACATGGCAGCCATCTATGTATTAATGAAATCCTCTAGTGTGGCTGGTTTTTCATTCCTAGTGACATTTGATTTGTTCTGTTTATTCATTTTGCCAGATTTTCTGCTGATTCTTCCCCATGAATTTTTTTCAGTATTTGGCTAAATAAGCAGATAAAGTGAAATTGGATTGGAGGCTTCTGGGGTTGTGAAGGTCTTTACTAAAGATGCCTTTCATTTGACCAGACCTTCACTAAAGAGCGTGGATTGGTGACTTCAGATTTTCCTCTACAACCTTGAAAATAATCTGTATAGTACTACATCCTTAGACTCTGAGACCTTCTTGGGGTATTCGAGCTCTGTGACTCTTTTTCTGTTCAGCTGATCTCTGTCCAATTTTAGTGAATCAGTGCTTCTGGGTTGAAGTCTCAGCTTTGGAGAAATATAAGAGACTAAGACATCCCTCCCCCAAAAAGCAACATATTAAATAGGAAATTCAAATCCCCCCACTACAACAAAACCAGGGTGCCACGTTGAAGTGTCCTTGGCTGATTTGTTCAGTTCAAGGGTATTAAAGAAATTGTCCCAATTAGCACCCCATCTCAACATAGAAAATTCAAAATGTCTTCAGTAACTAGATAGCAGGAGTCTACTGATAGCTCAAGTGTGACTCACTCTGGTGCTCCAAAGAGTCTGAAAGGCCTGTTCAGTAGAAGGTTTGGAGCAAAGGGATTGATCCCTCTTTTTCCATCATGATCAATCTTTACCACTGGACTCTGGTAACGAAAATCTCTGTTAATCCAGCCTCTGTGTCCCAGACCTGTCCAACAAGCAAATATACTCTGGCTGTGCCAGAGTAAAAGTAATTTAATGCCTCCTTCTCTTAGCCACTACCCTCTGTTACCAGCCAGCAGAGGGAACTGAAGCATGTCTACCTCAGGTACTCAATGGCCACTGGAGAATATTTCACCTGAGGTCAATCTAAACTTGAGGAGATCAAGACAGTACATATATTTCTCCCTCAGTCACCTCACCTTTACCACCACATTTCTGCAGCCCAGTTATCCCTATAGGGTCATGTCTGTTTTTCTCTGGCAGACTATAAATTAGGGGAAGTGACTCTCCAAAATTAGATTTCAGCAAGATTGTTCTGTTAATACTGATGTTGGGTGTGGGGTGTCTCCACTTGGCTTTGAAAGCCTCTGCAGTTCTCGAATTGCTACCCATCATGCATAGACCGAAGCTCCCGCCTGCTGCTGAGATATACATTCTCATAGCCAGGTCAGGCACCTTCCTCTTCATGTATTTCTGTAATGGTAACAAATTCACAGACAGAGCATAGCTGCACTGCCTCCATTTATGCAATCCCAAGTCCTAGCCAAAAAGTGCCGACATTCTAGTCTTTGCAAAGGTTAGACTTCTACACCAACAGGAAAGAGTGGTAGAGTAGACTGAAAGTTTAGGTGTAAGGTAAAATATTTGTTCAAACTTCCAGCCAAACAATGTAATTACGAGGCTCCCAGAAGAAACTCTCTGGAAAAAGGGTCCCATCTTCCAGCAAGTTACCCCAGTGGGGTAAGAAAAGAGACTCTCAGTTCACTGCTCACTAGTACAGATCCTACAGAATGTAATCAACTTTCTTGGGAGAGGAGATAGACACATGTCCACTTTGGGATGAGTTCTGTATCTGAAATTTGTTTCCTTGTAGCTGAAGCTTGCCTTGGCAGGGAGGACGTGCAATTATCTAACTCTTTGGTTAGTTTGACTCCCACCTTTCTGCTTTGTTATGTTCTTTCTGGCCATTATCTGTCACTGTAGAATGGAGCTTCTGTTGAAAGCTGGCTTCTAACAGCCATCACCCCCAATTCCTCCTTGTTCTTATTGAATGTAAAAATTGAAGTTATGGAAAATAGCCAAACTGAGGATTTAGCAAAACACAAAACATGTTGAAACAAAATGAGTAAATAAAAAAAATATATATATAAGACACACAAGCACACAGATGCACAATCAGAAACAAATAAAAGAACAAAAATAGTATTACTACTAATAAAATAATTAAGATAGAATAAAAATTGTAATAGTCTGATGTCAGCACTCTCAGGAACCACAATAAGGAAAGAAGAGGAAGAGGAAAAAATAGTTTTAATATTAATAATAAAATAACTCCTAGAATAAAAGAGTAAAAGGCAAAACAGCAAAAGGAATAAGCAAAGAAAGAAGAGAAAGAAAAGGCACCACTACCAAAATTAATATACACACAATATTGTACTATACGTATTCCCTACAAATAAAGTTTACAGGAATGTAGTTATGTTGTGATATACTTTCAGACACCAAGTAATTCCGTGAATAGTTCTCAGTCATATAGCTTATACCTGATTCATGATATACACTTTGTGTGTGTGTGTGTGTGTGTGTGTATAGACAAAGTTTCACTTTGTCACCCTAAGTAGAGTACGGTGGTGTCACACCTGACAGAAACAAAAAACCTCCTACTCCTTGGCTTAGACAATTATCTTCCCTATGCCTCATGAGTAGCTGGGACTACAGACACTATCCATAACACTCAGGTTTTTTTTTTTTTTTTTTTTTTTTTTTTTTTGTTGTTGTTGTTGTTGTTGCAGTTTTGCCAAGCAGAGTTTGAAACCACCATCTTCAGATTATGGTGCCTATGCCCTAGTCATTGCTGCCATAGGCACCTCCAGTTTTACACTGTTTTTATGATACCTGCCTGTATACCTTCTTGGCTCATAGACCCTGCTGAGTTGTTGATCCCACCAATTTCAAAAGAATATTCACAGGCAGGTTTCATAAATTCTTCCTACAACAGTTTCCATGAAGTGCAGGATATCTTGGACCAGCTTTGATGAGATTCAACTGGCTGCACCTGGTCTGCAGAAAATGCCTGTTGCCATGTCTGAAATTTCAAAATGTGTCTGCTGCCTGATTGGTCACCTAGCCCCAGCTGTGCTGCTTCAGATGGCACCCTTATCTGACCACCAAATTCTGCTCAGGAGTCCATGATTCATCAATTTTTCCATTAAACTCCTAATTTCCCCAAGAACTGGGAATTGAAATTTTCCGTGGGGGAGGGGCTAAATGCCACTTACTATCGCCAATTCAAAAGTGGCACATAGACTTTTCAGGAAGTTTCTACAGTTTTGTAATATATTTTGAGCCCAGCAATTTGCCTGGATGCTGCACACCCGGAACTTGTAGTCTAAACTAACGTTCCCTGCTAGATCACACCTATTGTTCTGGGAAAGCTAAGCTTAAAGTCTATTCTGTTCCCCATTGTGCTCTGCCTCGTTGACCCTGCCAAATTGTTGATTATATGAATACCAAAAAATCTTCAGAGGCAGGTTTCACAAACTGTCTCTGCAATAGTTCCCAGGAACTGTGGGGTATCTGGGACCAGCTTTACGTGAAACATGGCTGCCTGCAAGTGACTCTCAAATCGCCACAAGTGGCCTCTGTGAAAAGGTGCCTATGGCAGTAACCATTTCTGAAATTTCAAAATTTGTCTAATTTCAAAGCGGGATCATTTCTCCCTAATCTTCTATTTGGCTGCCTAGTCCTACGCTTTTCGCAAAGGCATCAGTTTCTGACCACCAAATTTCACTCAGAAGTTAACACGTCACCAATTCTTCCACACAACACCTAGTTTCCCCAAGAACTGGGAATCTTACTCCTTCACAGGGGAAAAGCCTGGTTCCCACCACTGCTGGCCACAGTCCGCCCTTCAACAGTGGCACAAAATTTTTTTCTAGCACACTCCACAACCCTAAATTACATTTCATGTCCAATAATTCACCACTTCACTGCATATCCCAAACTGCCTGTCTACACTAATATTCCATCCAGTAAAGATCTCTTTACTCACTCTCACCTGTTGTTCCAAGGTTAAGCTAAGCATGTAACCTATCTGCCATCATGTTCTGCCTCTCAGCTAACCTCAATCTTAAACATCTGTTCTCAAGAGATATTATAGGCTCAGCATCCTCAGCATCTGGGAGTCCAGATGACGCCCACAGTGACCACTTACTTTGGATCACCTGTTTCTGCCTCCTAGAGGGTTAGGATTACCATGTGAGCCATCACTCCAGACCTTGAAGTTGGAATATTTTTCAAACGATGTTTTGTGGTCAGCTATGTGGCTTCATGCCTATTATCTTGGCACTTTGGAAAGCCCAGTCAGTTGGATTGTCTGAGCTTCTTAAATGGAGAATAGCCTGAGCACTAGTGAGATCCCTATCTTTGAAGAATAAAAAATGGCCACATGTTATGCAGGTAACTGCATTTCCAGATGAGGAAATAGGTTCATTTGATGACAACACTTTATGATTGTTGTGATCTATGATCCCAGGGCACTCTACTGAGGGTAAAAAATAACATTCTGTTCTAATACATAAGTGAAGAAAACCATTGATAGGGATCTTATCCTTTATTTTTACATTTAACCACAGATATAGAGTTGAAATTTTACCCCTAGATTAGATGTGAACTACAGAAATAATTCTCTCATAGGGAAATTCTTGTAATCTCTCTAAACAGCCCACAAAGTGAATTCTTGACACCAATTAAGCTTTTCATATAATTTAAAAATATTTAGAGTACACAGTTCACCCTTCTGTTGGGGTCCTTTAATCTGGGATAATATTCGCTTGCCCCAATCAGTCAGATGTCAGGAAACAGATATCTCTGCAGAACCACTACTCATAAGATCAACTGGAAATATCCTAGTAAACCAGTTCCAAAGGCCCTTGTCCTGCCTCATTGTATTCCTCCTCTAGAAGCCAAAATAAATTTCCTCTTTTATATAGTCCCCTATTCCATCTTTCTACAAAACTATTCTCATACTTTTCTCTAGAAAAGTGTACCTATCATATTTTCTATCTTCCCTTTGTTTAAAATTATTTTTTCATAAGACAGACCCTACCTGTTGCACAGACTAAAGTGTCATGGAATTCAGCCTAGCATACAGCAAAATCTGACTCTTGTGTTGAATGGCTTTACTGGCTCAGCCTCTGCAGTAGGAGAAACTAAACACAAGAGCCACAAATTTTTACTATCTTTTCTATTTTAGTAGAAACATGGTGGATGATTGGTCCAGAGGGTTTCTTGCTTTTGCTCAGCATTGTTTCAAACTGGTGAGATTATGGGCTCAGGCCACCTTAGCCTCCCAGAGCACCAAATATTGTAGTCACATGTGACAAATATCATTGAACTCTACCTAACAAAGGACCTCATCAGGGGCTTTAGGAGTGTCCAATTCTCAGGCTTTGAGGACACACAGGGTTTAAGTCAGTACTGTTTTGCATATCAGTGGTGGCAGATATCACCACAATTATACCTCAATCCCTTTTTGTGCTAATTAGGTTAAGAAAATCAGTGATCAAGTATTGAAAGTGTGGCTCTAAAAATTTCTTCTATTTCCTATTTGGCCAAGAAGCCACATTTCTGAACATACCTGGTATGAATGTCAAAAACTAACTTCCAGATAGGCTGATAATTTAAATGATCCCCATAAATAACTGGAGATATGGAGTACACGACTGGATACTTAACCTGAAAAGATGTGGAGAAAAAAACTTTAGTGAGACCCCCATGGTCAGAAATAAACCTATTCTATAGAAAGAAGTAAAAAAAAAAAATATGAAAAGTATAAGGAATAATTGTGAGACATACTTGTCACATCTGTGATATCACTCTCTGATCTTTAGACTCAGGTTCTTGGTCTAAAACATCCCATGATACACTAGGTATAAATAACATTCTTTCACTTGTTTAAGAATCCATTAATTGAAAAGGAAAGATGGGGTTGTTGTAATCTCTTAGCCACAGATACAAACAAATTGAGAAAGCAGTAATTGAGTGTGAAGAAAAGAACCACACTATTTTGTTACCAATGACAAACTCAGATAGCCAATACACATACTTAGCAGGAATAAACTTAATCTTTAGGATGGTAACCCAATGCAACAACCATTGTGATGTCAACCATGGTGACCAGGTACTGACTTCATTCTGTAATGTCCTGAGATCCAGTGTTTTGTTCAAAGATACTAAGCGGCCTTTTCTGCTCACTTCACCTGGTGTTCCTCTAGTAATTGAAACAGGACTCTTCTTTGCCCTCCATCCACAGAGAAGTGATCTTCTGTTTGTGCCTTATTGATTCTATTGATAGATGAGATTCCAGGAACTAGGCTGACACAACAGTTGAAATTTTTTACAGCAGTGTGACTCAAACTTTATCATAGCTAAGAAAACTGCATGGAGTCATTAAAGTAAGACACTATTTTTTTTTTTTTTTTCGAGATAGACCTTGTCACACTTGGTACAGTACCATAGCAACACAGCTCAAGGCGACCTCCAAATCCCAAGCTTTGCCAATACATTTACTTCCTCAGTAACTGAAACTACAAGAACCTGCTACAACACCCAGCTTTTTGTTTTTGCAGTTTGGCAAGGACCTAATTTGAACTCACTTCCTTTTTCTTATGGGCCTTGTACCCTAACAACTGAGCAAAAGGCAGTGCCAATGGGTATTTATTGCAAGGACCTCTTTCACACCTACCTCAAAACATCCAAATGAGTGAAGCTTACAAATTTACTATGCCTGGTTACAAACTCCATTCAGTCATAGCTTCACAGGACTTAAGCATGTCTGTTTTACTTGAACAATCAAGGTGATTGTGGCCTTTTGAGATGATGAAAATATTTCTTGGTAGGCTTGTCAATTTGTCTCTGTATGGGTATTTTGGTGATATGGTTTCCCTATGTGATACAGGCTAGTTTTTCATTGCATTATTCTCTATTATAGCAAACTCAAACTCCAGAATTCAGGCAAATTTTGTGCCTGAGACTCCCATGTTTCTATGAATACTGGTGCTTGTCACAATGCCTAGATACTTTTTCACTAAATGTTTTCTCTAAAAAAACCTAGAAACATGGTATGACACTTACTCTGTCCAATTTCAGCACTGATTTGTTCAAAAACTCAACTCATCTCAGCCTGTCAGAGAGTTAGGATTACAATGAGAGCCACCAAGTCTGGTCATTTTATCTTTTTCATTTTTTTACCTATCCCTTCCCTTCACCCTCTCTCATTTTATTCTTTCTCTCTGCAATTCTGTCTCCCTCATTGGCTTGTTCTCTCCATTCTTCTCTTTCCTTAATTTCTTTCTTTCCTCTATCTCTTTTTCTTCACCTTAAGGGAAACTTCTCTAGTAAAAAAACAAACAACCTATAAAAGTTATCCTGAATGTTTACTCTTGAACTGTATATTTGAAAAGGGTGAATTGTATAGTGTGTGCATTACATATGAACAGAGTTGTTATATTTTACTCTAGAGGCTCTGTCTATGAGAGAAATAGAGAAAAACCTTGACCAAAACATAAACATGGATGAGCAACATAGCTGACACCTATAATTAAAACAATTTTAGAGGTTGCATCAGAAGATTACTAGAATGTAAGAGGTTTCAGACCAGAATTAGAAACTTAGTAAGACCCTGCATGTCCTGAACATAATTGCAAAACTTGTGCAGCAGTGGTGGTATAGGCCAGGATTCTCAGCTGATGAGAAGGATAACATCAGGAGGATCACTTAAGTTTAGCAGCTTGCACTTCCTTGAGCTATCATTGTACCAACATATTTTTCTGAGGCAAAGAGGAAAATTCTGTATGAAATGTATAAGAGATATGCTGAATAGGTTTAGGAAAAGTTTGGTACCACACAATATATTTTATACATGTACCCAAATAAAATTTATTAGCAGGATTGCCTGGTAATAAGAAAAATTCAATTAATAGAACATACTACCTTAATAGTATCAGTATAAAAAAAATACAGAGTACCCTCAAGAGACACAGAAAAGTCATTTGACAGAGGCAACTTAATTGTTGATGACAATTTTTAAAAATTTATATGAGGAGGGCACATTTTCAAGACTACTAATGGCATTTACAGATGATTGGATACATATAATGTGCTATATTTACAAAATGGAATATTTTTTGACAATCAAAAGGTATAAAATACGTATTTAATTTGAAAGAGTAATTAACCTTAAAATTATTATGATAAGGGAACAAGGCCAGTTATAGTAAACCAAACAAACTATAACTGAACTCAGAAGATAACCTCAAGACACAAATTAGTTCAGAATGTTTGATGACTCTTTCCCCAGTACTAAGTGTCAAGTATAAATTTCTTAACACAATAACTAAAAACATGGGATGAAGGGTATATTAACCAGTTTGATACAAAATATTTTAATTAGTATATAAACCAAGCAAATTATATTCATAATTGAATGAATGTACATATCTATGATTTAATAATAAATAAATAAATAAACATGAAGATGAGGCCAATTGTTGGCTATGACTAGGAGATAGGTTGGGGACGGTAAAGAAGATAAAAGTGACAGTTGTTCTTTGACGTTCTTTGTGTGTGGGGTGAATACAATGCTCTGAATTAGATTGTGATGATAGTTGCACAATTCTTTGTCTATACTAAGAAACACAGAATTTTATGCTTGAAAAAAGTGAACTACCTTAACAATCAAAGTTACTTCAGAATGTTTTCCAAAACTTAAGGTACTCAAATTTTCACACTGTAAGAACTATCCAAGTCATACCCATACTTGAGAGACATTCAACACTATTTCCCTGTTCAGACACGGATACCATAAATTAACATGGATTCTCTCAGCTTCTGAATTGGTGACCAGCCTGATAAAAAGTGAGATCCTCATCTCTATGAAATAAAAAATGGCTGATGTGATGCAGCCAACAGGAGTTCCAGCAGTGGAAATAGGTTCATTTTTTGACAACACATGAAGATTGCTGTGAGTTATAATACCAGGGAACTTTATTGAGATCAACAAAATGAGACTCTCAATACATCAATTGAGAAAAACATTGCTTTACCCCTTACTTGTTTTCAATTTCTTTTATTTCTGCTCTAATATTACTTATTTCTTTTTTTCTTCTGAGTTTAGGCTTGGAATATCTTTCCTAGCCAGTTGCTTGAGATATCCCATTAAGTTGTTAACTTCTTCTCTTTCCAGTCTCTTAAGGAAGGCTGGACATCCTATAAATTTTCCCCCAAAGGACTGACTTTGCTGTATCTCACTTAAGACTGAACTTCAAGCTGTCACCCTGGTTAAAGTTCTGTGACATAATAGATCACAGAAATTTACTACTCCTTGACTAAATGATTTCCCTCCCTCCACCTCCTAAGGAGGTGGGACTACTGGTGCCTGCCACATTTCTCAAAATTTTTTTTCTTGCAGTTTTTCCAGGGCCAGATTCAAACCAACTACCCTTGTTATATGGGACACATGTCCTAATAATTAAGCCACAGGAACTTCCAGTGGTATACTATTTCAAGAACCTGTATTGACACCTACCACAAAACATCCATTTAAGAGAAGTTCACAAATATTTTGTGCCTGGCTACATCCTCAATTTTATCATAGCTTCACAGTCTTAAAAATGTCTAATTCTCTTGAACCATCAAGGTATTTCTTGTCTTTTTAGATGATGAAAATGTTTTTTGGTTGTATTTTTTTGTGTATGGGTGTGTGTATAGGTACTTTTGATATACAGTTTTCATAAGTGGCCCAGTTCAGTCCTCAGCCTGGATTATAACAACCTCAAATTCAAGAATTCAGTCAATTATTCTGCTAGAGACACACATGAAGCTAGGAACTCAGATGCATGTCATAATGTCTAAATAATTTTAGTAGAGACAGGGTCTGATTCTTGCCCTATCCATTTTCAGCAACCACATGTCAAGAACTTCACTCATCTCAGACTGCCAGAGGGCTAAAATTATAGGTGTGAGCCACCAAGATGTGCTATTTACTCTTTCCTTGTTTGCCTCCATCCCTCTTTTTGCAAATCCCTTACTTAATCCTTCCTTTATACAAATTTCTCTCTCTCATTTGCTTGCTCTCTCCATTTCTTTCTTTCTTTATAATTTTCTTTTTTTTATTTCTCTGTTCTACAGCTTAAGGGAAACTTCTGTAGTAACAAACAAAATATACAAGTGGTTTTGGAATGTGTAGTCTTTAACTCTGTACTTCAAATGCATTGTGTGTTGTGTGAATTATATTTAAATAGAATGATTATTTTTTATTGTATGTGTCATTATGTATGAGCAAAATTGAGAAAATCCTTTGACAAATCATAAGCATGGATGTGCACAATAGTTCACACCTATAATTCGAGCAATTTCAGAGGCTGAGGTAGAATGATCACTGGAATCTAAGGGTTTTTAGATCAAACTGAGCAACATAGTAAAACCTCACTTGTCAAAAAAATAAGAATAAGTGCAAAATTTTCACAGTGGTGTTTCATGGGCCTATACTCTATGTTACTGAGGATAAACTCTAGCTGGTCACTTCAGGTCAGCAGCTTGTATTGCCTTGAGCTATGATGGTACCAATGTTCATATATATGACAGAGAGAGAGAGAGAGAAAGAGAGAAAGAGAGAGAGATAGAATATCACTTTATTGTATTCAGTTGAGTACTGTTGCATCACACAGCTCACAGAAATATACAACTCCCTGGCATAGGTGATTGTCTTTCTTCAGGCTCTCAAGTAGCTGGTACTACAGGTGCTTGCCACAATGCATGGGTCTATTTTCATTGCAGTTTGTCTGGGTCCAGAATTGAAACCACCATCCCCCGTATTTTGTCCTTTTCACTGAGGCACAGGCGTCGACCAACCAATGTATTTTTCTTAGGCAAAAGGGGAAATTCAGAGTGAAATTTATAAGATATATAATGCACTCATGCAGGAAAAGTCCAGTAACTTACAAAATATTTTATAGATGTATCCCTTGTGAGATTTATTACCAGGCTTGCTAGTCTATCTCAATATGGGTAAATCATCTACTACAACACACTACCTTAATAGAATCAATAAAAAAAAAAAAAAAAAAAAAAACACAGTGACCAAACTTGGTCACAGAAATGTCCACAAATTGGACACAGAAATGGGTTTTGACAGAGGCAACAGATCTTTTTGATAAAATCTTTTGAAAATCTTAGATGAGAAGAAACCTTCTTCAGGTCTACTAATGGGATTTACAAATGAGTGGATACATATAACGTGCTACATTCACATGAAGAAATATTTTTGCTCATTTAAAAGTAATGAAGGGCACATTTAAGTTACAAAATGAATAAACCTTAAAATACTTATAATAATGGAAAATAAGTGCAGGAAGCAATATGGCATCCTCCAGCCAGCTTTTTACAGAGACTCCCATCCAGTAGGAGATATAAAGGACAGAAGTTTAGCAAGAAGCTGCTGGTATGGAGCTCAGACATGGGAGAATATTGCAGAGCACACATCTCCCCTGCTCTGGCGAGCTGTGACTCCAAGGAAAAAACAATAGGTACAAAATCCATTACCAAGTGGATGGGAGGCCCCTCCTATATAGGAATACTTCACAATATGCTTTCTACAATTAAGCTAGAGGAGTTCAGATCACTTACTATTTTATTCTATGAGAGTAAATGTCTAAAATCCAGAACTTATTCCCCAGAAATGACACAGGAGTGTGCCATGGCACTCTCTTTCCAGGCATAAAACTGAACATGGACTGTAACTGCAGTTCTGTACTCCCAGCAATTTCCTTCATACTCACTCCAAGGTCTGGAAGCCTTTTCCCTGTGGCATCCAGGATCTCTTTTTTCAAAAGATGTGGATGGGGTTGGGACTGTTCAATCTCTGATATGGTAAACAACATTTATAGACTTGTGTATATTAAACCAGCCTTGCATCTCTGGGTTAAAATCTACTTGATCATGATGTGTGATTTATTTGATGATAATATGTAATCTATTGGCTAAGATTTTGTTAAAAATTTTTTCATCTATATTCATTAGTGAAATTGGTTTGAAATTCTTCTTTTCATATGGGTCATTTGCAGTTTTAGTAACAGGGTGATGCTTGCTTTATAGAACGTGTTGGGGAAGGTTTCTTCATCCTCAGTCTTTTGAAATGATTTCTACATTATAAGAATAAGCTCTTCTTTGAAGGTTGGATAAAATTCTCATGTGAAGCCATTCAGATGAGGGCATTTTTTTCTTGGTAAAGTTCTTAATGTTTCTTTGATCTCATTACTTGAAATTGGTCTGTTCAGGAGGTCTATTTTCCTTTTTTTTTTAATTAAATCATAGCTATGTACATTGGTATGATCATTGGCCATCATACACTAGTTTCACAGACCGGTTGACACATTTATATCACACTGGTTAACATTGCCTTCCTGGCAATTTCACAGTTACTGTGTTGAGACATTTACATTCTACATTTACTAAGTTTCACATATACCATTGTAAGATGCACCACAAATGTTTTCTCACCAATCCCCTTCCTTCCACCCTCCTTCCCCCTCCCTCCCCTCCTTTTCCCCCCTCCCCCTATTCCTAGGTTGCAAATGGGTTACAGCATTCATGTGAAAGCCCTAAATTACT
>CAUYPK010149408.1:0-29959 GCA_963574355.1 Loris lydekkerianus | reverse complement strand
GCGGGCACATTCCCCTTCTGCCTGTATTTATATGGCTGTTGAAAAATAAAGTTTTGGGAGCTTGATCAGAATCCTGTCTTGCTCCCTGTTCTTCGTGCCTCTTGTTCCCTTCTTTCACTCTCTCATTTCTCCGACCCTAGGTCCCTGCTGAACTAGCCCTGCAGGCCGGGGCAGTTAAACTTCTAGAAATAAAAAAAAAAAAAAATGAGACACCTGCAACTCTGTTTGTAGTTTGCGGAGATTTTCATAATAGAACGCACAAAAAAGCATGAAACATAAATGTAAAAACTTGATAAATTAAACTTCTTCAAAATTAAACATGTGTAATCCTCACAGGATACTGCTACGGAAATGAAAAGCCATCCATCGGGAGGAAATAGTTGCACACTGAGAATTCACGGATGGCAAACTTTCACTTTGAGAGGTTACCCTTGAGCCCAAGAGTTCAAGGTTGCTGTGAGCTATGAAGCCACCACACTCTACCCAGGGAAACAACGAAATTCTGTTTCAAATAAATAAATAAATAAGTAAGTAAAAGAGGTTAAAAAAGGAAGTCTTGTCATATGGAAAAGAGCTCCACAAAGGTGCATGTACTGCTGTGTTGCTGGTGGTCCCTGCACAGCCTGGGATAGCTGCTTCTCATGCACGTGTGAGTCAATATTCAGCCAAAGTCTAGAGGCCCCTCTGCAAGTGTCCGTGGTGCTCTCTCTGCTCACTCCCCGTCTTTCTTTCCTCCCTCTTACCTGTTACTCTGTACCCACCCTCCTTTCTTCATACCTTGCTATCTGCCTCCTCAAGCCAGAGAGACCTCTGGGCTCTCTCTGAGTTTACCTTCCTCCACTCGAACTTGTAAACATCTCCCAGCTGGCTCCTGCACCAGCTGGACTCACTTTCTTCCTTTCCCTTTTGGAGACCATAATGCTGCATTGTTTTCCAGTGTTTAAAAATTCATGTGTCAGATATTTTGTATAGTTGTCCAACTGTTTAAATAGCAAATGTACATCTGGTCCCTGTCACTTCAGCTGGTTGGAAGGAGAAGTTGGATTCCCTGGTTTTTAAAAGCAGATTGAAAAATCAAATTGCTTAAACGTCAAACATTTTTATCTCTGACTTTCTATCTATGTAATTCTTCTAAAAAAACACAATTCATTTTAGGATTAAAATGTGGCACAATCATATGTAACGATACATTTTTCAAATCTTTAACTTACATGAACTTTTTATCCATCATTCATGTTCTGTCCTAAATAAAAATAAACACAACTTGGTCCAAACACGTATTCAATTCAAGCATTAGAAATAATATCAACATCTTTTAAATCCTTCATACATTAAAACCTTTTCAGTGAGTTCTATAAATGAATTCCTCTGGCAGACCAATGATATACAAAAATTGGAATGAGCTTGCTCTGTACATGCAGCATGTAAACGTCTAACTCTCATAAATAGAATATATGAAATTAAAACTATTTTTGTTATGACCTTACTACATAGAAGGACTTTTAAGAGCACAATTTGAAAGCTTCTAGAAAACTTGTAGTGTTCTTCTTGAATTGATTCTTTTTTTTCTGCTCTGGGACTATTTCTCTATAAAAGCAAAGACCTTCATAATTATTTCGCTGATTTCACAATTGCTTTAAATATGGCATTAAATGTTCAATTTACTTTTCATAAATATGGATGAACAGAATGGTATTTCCTCCCACTACAATATATTTTCAAAAATCAAATCAAATCACATTCAGCTCCTATTTACCTTTTCCTCTCTTTAAGTTCACCCAATACTTGGCTTAGAATAAAATTCAATAAAGTGCACTGGGAAAATAATCATTTCCAGCTTTTAAAGGATTCCAAACTTAATTTGCTAAATCATAAAAAAAAAAAAATTAGAAAATTGAGAAAAAGAATGATCACCATTTGCAGAGAACTCAGTTTGTGTGAGACCCTGGGCTGTGGTGTGCTGCAAGCATTTTCTCGTTTAATTGTCACTGCAGTATGTGTCGGTGGGTAGCCTCACATTGCAAAAAGCAACTAAGGTTCAAAGGAAAGTTATCATAAGTTGTCCAAGGTCACATAGCCAGTGAGTGTGAGACACGGCAATGCTTTTGCTTCCGTCATGTCAACACATCTAGTCCATTCTGTTGAACTGTAAGAGAAAACAGGTCTTTCTAACTTCAAGTCTCCCTTCACTGGCCACAAATTGCCACCTTTTAATATAATTAAACACAAATATTCTTATGTAAAGTTCCAAGTACCACCTGTTACATACACCTGATGTGTGCATTGTGCATCCATAGTCTCTGCAAATATGTATGTACATTTTGTGAGGTACACGTAAAGGTATGTTAAATCACAAAAATTATCCCCAGCTCCATGAGAGTTAACTTCTAAAATTAACTTGGCACTTCACATAGTATAAAAGTTGTCTGTGAATACGATGACTGCTTTTAGTTAGAATGTTTGCATAGTTCCTGTATATATAGGCTGACCGTAGTGTATGCCTGGACGTCAAAGAGAAATTGTTTATATTATTAAAACAAAATGCCTTCAGGGACGATTATCCACCATTAGATCTGTTAAACTTAAAAATGCATTTATGCAGTAATTTTTTTTTTCTTTCTTAGTTATCAAAAGGGGCTTTATACTAACAGCATATATCTACCTTTAAGATGGTTTTTAAAGTAAAGTCTTCCTGTCCTTCACTTGAATGATAACAGCATCCTACCACTACCTAGAATCTAGGTGTTTTGTTTATGTTGAATAGTTATTATTATGTCACTTAAAATTAGCTATGGAAAGTGTTAGAGGATGACTTGCTTCACAATACATGGCTGTGTATTAGAAACAATTCCTGGATCTGTATGTCTCTCTGCAGTGAGCTGATTCTCTCATCCCACATGTGAATTGATATGACATATGTATTCATAAACAAAAAATCATGCACAGAATCAATTTTTCTGTCACAGATAACTAGAAAAGGTCATGCCACATTAAAAATGCCTTATTGCTTTTTGGTAAATTTTTAAAATTGCATGCAAAGCTTGCAGTTTTTTTAACTTAAATTGTGGTGACCAGTCAGCCTATAAAATATCAAATGCAATGATAATTTCATATAAAAATATGCTGATAATTATAAAAGCCTCTTAATCAGGTTCTTGGGAAAAAATCTAAAATTCACATTTGCTAAGATTAGAGCTACAATAAGACATGGGATACAATCTTTTCCTATAGTTATTTTTGCATATGTTCAAAATGTCCCAAAATTTTCAATTTTATAGACTTTTCTGATACTATGAATGAATGTGAAAAGACATTTCACAGA
This sequence comes from Loris lydekkerianus, assembly GCA_963574355.1. NCBI lineage: Eukaryota > Metazoa > Chordata > Mammalia > Primates > Lorisidae > Loris > Loris lydekkerianus. Next base: position 26,637 of record CAUYPK010149408.1, on the reverse strand, counting down.
CACCATGCGTAACTTTGCATTCAGCAAGTGAGTTTAATTATCCATACTGCATTCATAATTACCAAAGACACAGGATACAAGGGAACTTGGGGCCCATGCTCATTTAAAATACTGATTATTAACCTGATCTGTGAGTTCAACCACACTCAGCAAGCCATCCCTTTATTTACTTTCAAGCACACACACACAAGAAATTCCGCAACTCCTGTGCCAATTCTTTAATATTTTAACGATTGTAATTGGCCTGCAAAGTAGAGATCTTACACATGGAGAGGAGGGAAGGTAAACAACTGTTGTATCCTTTTAAAATAATCACATTGAGGCCATGCTTACATTTGCATAGACCATTGGTGGGTGAGATGCAGGAGAGGATCATCCAACAATAGGTTTTGTTAATTCTACCCTCCTGTTAAGTAGCTCCTAGCCGCCTTGAAAGATGGACACTTCTTTGACCATGGGGTGTCTCTTAAACACTCAGGAAATCAAGTTTAAGAGACTTTCCACCCCCACAATTTGATGTTCATTCAGCTCTCTTGAGATCCTTGGATGTTAATAAATGGAGTTACTGTAACTCTCCAACTGGACTCATACGTCTTACTTTCCATCTTGACTCTTGCTTTTCTTCAGGGACACATATTTCAACTCTTCTTTTGGAAAAAGATTTTCATAAAAAGCCTTCTGGGTGAAATATTTGCCAGCTCTTACTTTCTCTCCTTTTCTCCCTCTTCATGATGTGACGTGTTTTACCTAAGTAGCATTAAATGGTTTTTAGTCAATGACCACAAAAATAATTCACAGTTTGTCTCCACTACCTACCTTTGTTAATTAAGCAAATTTTACAATATGCTGTCTTCACTCAGTCAGCACAGTGCATTCCTTTTAAGGACTCCCAAATGCTTGCCAGGGTTATATGCTTTTTGCCTTTAACACTAGATGCTTGCTTTATTCATTCTTTCATTTCATTCATATGAGTAGGTATACCGAATGTCTGCTTACCAGATGTTGTTCTCACACTTGACATATCTATGGAAAAATATAAATAAATATTTTCTCCCATCGAAGTTAAAAGGCTATGTTTCAATGGAAGATGAATGCTCAAAAAATTAGTGAAAGGAAGGGAATATTGGAAGTTTTAGGACTGAGGCTCTAATTTTTAAAAGGTTGGTTATGATGGGAGTCACTGAGTTGGTGACAAAGTTTTAAGGAAGGGCAAGAGGCAATTATGTGAATACTAGTCTCAGAAAGCAGTCAAGTCCCCAAGGGCCTTTTGTGTATTGAAAGCAAGTGTGGTCAGAAGGGCGAGGAAAGGATGGGGAAGGGGCAAATCTTCCAGAGCAGTGGTTCTCAACCTTCCTAATGCCATGGCCCTTTAATACAGTTCCTCATGTTGTGCTGACCCCCAACCATAGAATTATTTTCATTGCTACTTCCTAACTGTAATTTTTCTACTGTTATAAATCATAATGTAAATATCTGATATGCAGGATGTATTTAGGCCACCCCTGTGAAATGGGTCATTCGACTCCCAAAGGGATTGTGACCCACAGGTTGAGAACTGCTGTTATAGAGCCTTGGAGGTCATTGCAATGACTTTGGTTTTTCCTCTGGCATGCCACTGGTGTATTTCCAATAGAGAAATGACAAGACATGGCTTGCATTTTAAAAGGATTGCACCTACTCATGATTTGAAGTGGCCTTTATGAGGACGGGAGTCAAAGCAAAGTCAAGAGTCAATGCAAAGGGACATCCGCATTAGTCCAGGCAAGAGATGATTGGAGCTTGACTTAGAGCAGGTGGTTGAGGATGTGGTGAGAAGCATCTGGGTTTCTCATACATATTTGAGTTTCATGAACGGATTAGCTAAAAGATGGAGGGGTTGGGGGAAACAAAGAATTCAAAATGATGGCAAGGCTTTTGCTGAATGACTGAAGGATGGGAATGCTGAGGCAGAAAAGACAAGCAGAGCAGTTTTGGAGGTGAGGGGTATCTGGAGCTTCTTCCATGTTAAGTGTATATAAAATGGTCAAACTGAGATGTTGACTACACATTCCAGTATAAGTATAGAGTTTACGAAAGAGGTTCAATGAAGAAAGTGGAATTTGTTTAAGTTATCAACTTACATATGGCATCTAAATACATGATATGCTCAAGAATGTTCATTTTATATATAAGTGCATGTATACATTCAAAAGAAAATATTTTCTAAATATGAAGAATCTGAATACAGGCATGTCTTGGATATAGAGTAGGTTTCGTTCTAGACCTCCACAATAAAGCAACTATCACAGTAAAGCTCTTCCCAGTACACCTCAAAATGTGTTCACACACATGGTCTGCTGTCTACTAAGTGCGTTATGTCTAAAAATTATATATACTTAAAAAAAATGAGTTTTTACTAAAACTTGTTATTTATCACCTATGCCTTTAGAAAGTCACAGGGGTATTTTGTTGTTGTTGTTGTTGTTTTTTGCTGATGGAGTTCTGGCCTTGATGTTGATGGCTGCTGACTCATCAGGGTGGTAGTTGCTGAAGACCGGGGTGGCTGTGGCAATTTCTTAAAATAAGAGAAGAATGAATTTTACTGCACCAATTAACTCTTTCTTTCACAGAGGATTCTTCTGATGCTGTTTGATAGCATATTGTCCACACTAGAGCTTCGGAACTTGGAGCCAATTCTCTCAAAGCCTACCACTGCTTTATCAACTATTTTTATGTAATACGCTAAATCTTTCTCTGCAATTTCAACAATAGTCACATTGTCCTTGCCAAGAATAAATTCCATCTCTTGAAACCACTTTTTGAGCTGAACCAATTTTGAGCTGAAACCACTTTTTGAGCTGAAGCAATTCCTCCCTCATTGAGGTTTGGTCATGAGATTACAGCAATTCAGTCACAGGTTCAGGCTCCATCTCTAATTCTAGTTCTGCTATTTCCACCACACCTGCAATTACTTCCTCTTGACTCCTCTAAAGTAGCGGTTCTCAACCTGTGGGTTGCATGTGCCGCACAGGAACTGTATTAAGGGGTCGCACCATTAGGAAGGTTGAGAACCTCTGCTCTAAAGTCATCGGTGAGGGTTGGAATAAACATCTTCCAGATTCTGTTAATGTTGATATTCTGACCTTCTCCAATGAATCATGAATGTTCTGAAAGGTATTCAGAATGGTGAATCCTTCCCAGAGGTTTTTAATTTACTTTGCCCAGATCCATCACGGGAATCAATATCTATGGCAGCTACATAGCTTTAAAATTTATTTTTTAAATCATAAGACTTGAAAGTCTAAATTTCTTCTTGCTCCATGGGCTTCCAAATAGATACTGTGCTAACAGACATGAAAACGTTAATCTCCTTGGACATCTCCCCCAGGCCCCTTGGTGATGAGGTACATTGTCTATGAGAAGTCACACTTTCAAAGGACCCTTTTTTCTGAGTAGCAGCTTTCAGCAGTTGGCTTAAAATGGTCAGTAAACCATGCCATAAACAGATGTGCTTTCATCCAGGCTTCATGTTTCACTTACAAAGCACAGGCAGAGTAGATTTAACATAATTCTTGAAGCGATTCTTAAATTCATACCATCATGATGTCAAAATATTATATGTTAACCACTGTAAGTCAGAAACTATTTATATCAATACAGACACCATGTTGTTGAGAGGAAACAATTTTGCATGAGTATTTCCATCAGGATTTTCCAAAAATAAAAACTTGATTAAGGGATGATGGATGATAAGCATGCTTTGAGAGTTAGAGATGGTGGCCTTCTCCAGAAGAGTTCAGAGGCTCACCCCTCTCTGATTACATCTTAAACTAATTATAAAACCTTGGCGATCTCTCTGCTTTCCCAGAGAGCATTTGTTTATATTCTAACTCAAATCTCTCTCTCAGAAGAAACATGTACTAGGTGCTCTAGACCGGTTCTGGGTCTCATAATTTCAAGGTCTCTCCCCTGCGGTACAGTCACATGTGACCCCCATTGTATCGCCCTGTGGGGAGCCGACATCAGTGCTGCTAAGATGCTCTGTGAGTATATAAAACATTTGTTCTCTGCTCCAGAGACCTCATGTTTCATATTAGGATAATAAACGACAAATAAAGATGTGACACTTACCAATTACCCAAATTCAGATTGATGAGTCCAATTTTTCGGATGTTGTTGGGGAAAATGAAATTAGCAATATACGTACCAGCCTTTATCAGATAACTTTGGTTTTGAATGATTCCACTCTATCTTCCTGTGGCGTACATCCTTGGAATGTCTTCAAATTTTAAACTCAGTCCAGTTGCACTTTTTATATTCCCTCTCCCTTGGAAAGAGGTGAAAATAAACTAGGAGGAATGTCAGGAAGCAAGTTAGGATTCAGAAAGGCTCAAGGTCTGGGAAGAGATTTGAATTCTAGGGAAATGATACAAAGCAAAATCCAGGGAAATGGATTGGGCTGAAACACTACTGGAGTCTAACCTCGCCGAGTGGAAATGACACTCAGTACATGGCAGTCTCATGACACCTACTTCCAGGTGTCGAGGAGGGTGAAGGTGTGAAAGTGAAGGTGAAGCAGTGACCCTTTCTTTTCTTAGGACCAAACCTCTCCAAAATTAGCTGGAATTGGGAAAAAATCCTCTTACTTTGTGTTTGCCTCATCTTCTTGTTCATTAGAGACGCACGTCCAGAAACTGGCTAACCCAATCTTGGATAAATGTTAAAGGGGTTAGATATGAGAAAAATCAAAAATGTTTTCAAGTCTTAGACAAAGCAAATGCAGGAAGACGCTTAGTCACGGGCTTGACATTTTTGTGCACCCACCTGGACCTCAGCACCTGCTTCCTGGAGCACCACTGCAGTCACAGACTTTGTTGTAACTGAGCACATCCATGCTAACCCAGGGGTCTCAAGTGAAGGCATACAATGAAAGACAGTTTGTTTTGTTTAAAATGTGACTATTTTTCTTAGAAGAGAATGAAAAACAGAATGATTTCTTTAATACCCAGGTAACAGCAATGACATTTTTTCCAAGCTGATTTTAGCAGCTTAGCAGGAACACAGCAGACAACAGTGTGAAAATTAACAGAAGTACATTAAGCTCATTTGCACACACCCACACAATGAATGTGCAAAAAAGTATAAATTTATAAAATTACACAGAAAAAAAAGTGAAAGCACATTTTAAAAATCAAAGGATTAGGGGTAAAAAAATTCAAAATAAATAATAGAACTATCCTACAAAACTGAAACTTCTTGTGATCCCAACAGAGCTTATAATTGTCACGGTTTTGTTCTGCTAGGCAGGGAAACAGAAAATAAAACAGAAAAAAACAGGGGACGTGTTTTTGTTGCTTTGGAGTCTCTCAAAATTTTCCCTAAATCCAAATGAATAAGTAGATGGATAAAAGCCAAAAAGTCACCTTAATTGATGATAAATCCTTGGTTTAAAAATAGCCTTACTGTCTAGCTAACACTCCCTAAGTGTTTGCACCAAGGGAATTTGGGGTTTATAGATTCTATTATGTATAATGTTTGTGTCCCCCTTAAGCTCCCAAAATCCATCTATTGAATCCCTAACCCCCAGTTAGGGTCTTTGGAAGGTGATTAGCTCATGAGGGTGGAACCCTCATTGATGAGATTAGTGCTCTTGTGAAACAGCCCCCAGCAAGCTCTCTGGTCCTCTTTCCTGCACGTGAGATACAAGAAGATCGTCCTCTGTACCTGGAAAGAGCCCTTACCAGAACTTAACCATGACCATGTTGGCACCTGATTTTGGACTCGCAGCATCCAACACAATGACAAAGAAACGTGTGTTGTTTAATAAGCCACCCAGTTTGTTGTGGTGGCCCTGGCTGGTTGAGATGCAGACATACTTACCCAGGCCACCACCTCTGTAGAAAGAAGAAGAGACAATTCCCCAACACCCATGTTTATGACTTGGGATGGTTTAAGAGCTCTTTACTAGGAAATGGGGCACTAGTGCCTACTGATCACCCATCAGATAATTTGCTCCTTTTCCACAGGTTGGAGAAAGAAAAGGGTGAAAGTGAAATGAAAAATTCCTTCCTTACAGAAACCAGAGTACAAAGAAGGAACTCTTTAAAAAAAAAAAAAAAAAAAAATAGGGCTTAGGATGGGTGTGTGGAAATCAATGAAGCCCACCCAAGGGAGAACACATGGATCAGTTTAGGGCTTACTTATGGCAAGAAGAAAATTAGTCACCATCATTTTTGTTTGGCCAAGACTCAAAGGCAGACAGGGGAGTGGGCAAGTTTTATCACGCAGGAAAAATCCCGAAGACTTCAGAGATGCCACAACTGGAGGTTGTTGACATGGAGAAGGTGGGAGCGGATGGATTATTAATAGAAACAGATCATTTTGTGGGATTGTTTGGATAGCATGTTTGGGTTTTTCTTGTATATAAGGTGGCAGTCTTCAATCAGCTCTAGACCGTGGAGGGGTGAGTAAAATAGGCTGTGGTTTGGCTTCTGGGCTTCTTACTTGGGTCAGTTGTGTCATTATATTTAGTTTTATTACTGCCTGCATGCTCAATCTCTCAGGCTGATACCTGTTGATCAAAGTGTAAGGCATATTGAGAATGTGACACTGCTTCTGTTTCCTTTGGAAAAAAGTCAGGATATTAGGGTGATGAGGCTATCTGTATAAGTCGAAAATAAAATCAACCTGGATTGAACAAGAAGATGATGGCCCATGAGGAAAGTGTGTTTGCTGAATGAGCTGAGTAATAGCATAGAGTCATGCCCATGTAAATAAAATGATCTACATTTTTCTCTGAAAACGAAATTGTACAATGTTATCATAAGAGTTATTCAGCATAGCAGTATCCAAAACGAAAACATCTTCCAAAAATTGTGACATTTGAGCAAATTAGAAATTTTTCCTTTATATTTGTATTAATGCACTTACTACAATATCAATCAAATTAATATCTTGAATCTTTTCTACATCTATATGGGGTGCCCTTTACCCTACTCCTATTTCAGTATGATAAAGGCTACTTATTAATGTTGAACAGACATGAACACTTTTTGATTTTCATAATTGTCTATCCTGCGAAATAAAACTATGAGTTTGCTAATTTTTCCTAATTCTTAGAAAAACATGTTCACTTCTCTTTGATCTCATCTCATCATGCAAACCATAAGGACATGATTTCGAATTTTTTCTTTGTTTACATATTCTATGACAAACTATTTTTGGTGCTTGTCTGTTTTCTTTCTAATGGCATTTATTTTTAGATGTATGAAATTTTAATAAGCTTTCAGTTCACTACATGAGGTGTCTAAACTCACCAAATTCATTAAAATTAATTTGGTAAAGGTTTTCCATTATTAACCATCCACATACTGCAGTAGACACATTTCTTCTTAATGGATGTCTAGGCTCTGTTGATGAATTCTGTCTTCATGGAATTCTTCCTCACTTGAGTTCTATGTGGGAGGATGTATGCTAGTTTCACTCCATTCTAGGGGAGCAGATTCTGACTTTATAAGTCAGAGATTTATCAAGGGCAGTGCCTATGGCTCAAGGAGTAGGGCACCAGCCCCATGTACCAGAGGTGGTGGGTTCAAGCCCAGCCCTGGCCAAAAATTGCAACAACAACACAAAAAGGAAGAGAGTTAGCTAGAGGAACTAGGATTCTAGTGTAATGGTTTGGGTCTGTTTTCTGTTCACTCCAGACGAGCCATGATCTAGGTCATAACTTCCAATGGGTAGGGAGAAAATGATAATCTGATCAAATAATAAGAGAAAAAGAGTAAATGAAAAAAAAAATTAATGGTCCAGTCTAAACATAAAATCTATCATACTTCTGGGTCCTTCTCCAGCTTTTCATTTGTCTTTGTTTTACTTTCTTCCTTTTTCCTGCTTATAATCTCCCTTCTTTTTTCTTTCCTGCTCTATGTACCCCACCTTCCTTTCTTCCCACACCCCAGTGTCCCTTCTCCGTATGTTTTCTAAGCTGCCCCTCAGTTCATGGCCTCAGTTTCATGAATGCCCCAGGACAAGTCCTGCTGTCCTAGTTCTCTAAATTCCTGCCCTGTTCTGCTTCTGGCTAAGACAGGAGTCTCAGTAAGTAACAAAAAAAAAAAAAAAAAAAAAAAAAACTGCAAAGGAATGTATATTTCTTCAGAAAGATGTAGATAATAGGTCTGATATTTTCTATGATAAGCCCATGTTGATTTTTGTATTAAACTGTTGCCAAAAATTCAACACTTACATGTAGCAGGTGCCCAGGGCTAAGACCAAAAGTCATTTACACTTTGGGGACAACTTGGATAAACAAAAAGAAGGGTTTATGAGAATATGCCATTCAAACAAAGGTCACAATGCTTAGCAGACACATAAAGACACTTGTAATTGCCTTCTGTATGTGTCTGTTGTTTCTCTACATGTAATTGTACTGAGGCTAACTCACTTTTTGTCTGAGAATATGTGAGCAATAACGTTGATCTTAGGAAAAGTTTTTCCCTAAAATTAGCATGTAGTTTTAATCCGATTTTGAAATTTCATGTAAGCTACATAAGTTTGATTTCAGCATTTCGTCGGCTCTATACCAGCTGCATGTTATCTTTTAAACCACGTTCTTTATTATTTCTTCTCAATAAATCCAAACTAATAAATACAAGTTGTCAATACTCCTGTCTCTTTCTCAGAACCTCTAGGATTGCCCAGCAGTGTTTGAAATCACACTTTTATCCTGTTCTATCTCTACGCACCTTATCCCAATTTTCAAGTCGTCTTCTGCTTTTTAAAAAAATTTCAGTTTATTAAGAGCATGTGAACATTTTAGCTATGTGAATTGTTTTTGTACCTTTGAGTCAGATTTATAAGTTTGCCCATCACCCAGTATCATGGATTATACCCAGTATATATAAATTTACTCCACCCCTCCTTCCCCCTCACACCTGCTTTATACTCAGTGAGTGTAATTTCTGTATGTGCACTTAAGTCTTGATCAATGACTTCCAATTTAATGGTAAGTACATGTGGTGTTTGTTTTTCCATTCTTATCATATTTCACTTAGAAGAATGGTCTCCACTCCATCAGGGTTAATGCAGAGGTCTTAGTTCACCATTTTTGTGTCTGTGTAGTACACCGTGGCATACATCTATTCACGTAATGATGGGCACCTTGCAATTGTGACTTCTTCTGTCTCTTATACTTACAACCTGGCTGTCCTTGTCCTCTCCCTCTCTATTACTTGTGTCCCTAAACAACTGTCCCTGTAGCTTCTACCTCATTAGGCCTTCTTGATCTGGTCTCCAGACCAAGTTCCTCCCCAGCCTTCCCTGTGGGACCCAACGACTCAAGGGATTCAAATACTCATCCGGAGAAAGTCCAATTTTAACACACAAAAGGAATTGTAGCCTATAAACGGAGAATCCTTCTTCCCAAAGCATTTTTCCAAAATTCTTCCCCTCTAAAGTCGAATTCCACATAAGAGGACCAGCAGTCCATTATGCACATCTAGTGCCATTGCCTTAAGATTTACATCAGATACCATATGTGAAGGAAATGTAAAAACAACAAATGCACAAGAGGGAAGGAGGGAGCTTTTCCAGCAATGCCCTGTGGAGTACCACTCGTGTTGCATTTTCCACTGGGACTCGGGGGACCTGCGGGGAATCTCTGCAGGCCACCAGCAAAGGACACATTTCACAGGAGTTAGCCAGGGAAAAACATGGGAGGGAGTATTAAGCAAGACATTAGGAAAAACAAAAAACAAAACTCTGGAGCCAATGTGCCCACCTCGATTACTAATCATCCAAATTAATTTACTTATTTTAATTCCATTTTCTTATTTACAAAATGAGTGTATGAGTATAGGAGTCTCGACTTCTCATTGTTATGACACAAAATGAAACGCCTAGCACTGTAAGATACGTATATATTGATAGATAATACATATGTGTATACGCACACACAGACAGAGTAGAGCCTCTGTAAGTTGGCCACCCAAGGGACTTTAACAAACTGGTCAACATACAGAGGTGGTCAACACAAGGAACTGGGCCTGCTGTACTGATAGGCACATGTGGTGCGTGTCCAGTCTGTGAAAATTCGGTCAACATAAGGAGATAGTCGATATAGTGAGTCAACTGTAGAAGTTCTACTCTGTTTTGTTTTGAGTCTAGATCAAAATCCCTGAGTTTGAGTGGTGACTGGATTCCTGATAAACTAATTCCATTTGTTTCCTTTAAACATGGGACCTCTCTTAGAGTTCACTTTACTCGTCTACAAAAGGTGAATGTCAGTACCATTCTGTCAGGGTTTTATGACTGTCAAATGACAGTGGTGGGTTCAAATGCACTGAAAAATAAAACATGATGACACATTAAAGGGACATCTAGCTTTTATGTTCTGTTGATGATCAATAGGGCCCTTCCAGAATTTTAATTATAAAGACATTTTTAAGTTAAATTTCTTATAAATAAGAAAACTAAAGTAAAACATCCCTTGTGTTACATCTGTGTACAGGGATGGTAAGTGTCCTATGCTGTTCGTCCTAGTAAGAGTCTCTACCAAAGGTCATCACAAGTTGGCCATCAGGGCAGGTGCCTCCAGCCCCTCACGTGTGGAAGCTCCAGACATTCACGGTAGAGAGAACTGGGAAAGAGGGAGGGGAGAAACATGGGCTCCATGGGAACCTAACTGCCCTGAGACCCAGAGCTCTGGCTCCTCACATCCTGCTCACTACCTTGAAGCATGAGCTCAATTTCACAACTGCCTGCAGCGAGTCCCCTGAGGGAGTTCTATGAATACTGACAATGTCGTTTCCACGGAGCACATTCTCCCTCAAAGCACCTGGTTTGAATTTGCTAAGTAAAGACCAAGAAAATCATGCTTTTCTTCCCAACTTCCCTTACATCTTAGAATTTCATTTTTTTCTAAGTTTTTGCATCTGAGTGTAAATAAGGGAATAAGGGCCCTTTTACTTTCCTCCTGACTCTGTTGATGTCTGAGGCATCAGGGGCCTCCCCTGATTCAAAATCAACTAATTTTATCCAAACACAAGAGAACAAAGTCTGCGGGCCTTTTCTGTTGTCCTGGCGTTCGATACATGTGAACAGTCACTGTTAATGTAATTCTTGAATATTTATAGCGATCGTGGCAATCGAGGGATCTGTTTCACCTTGAGAAAACATTTCAAAAGTTTGAAAGAAGAGATAGCCCCAGAGTGGCTATCACGCCAGATTATCTTATTCCTGATTTGTCAATATTCACTCAAGATATTCCCAGGTTTGTAGGTTTCACCTTTGATCTCTAGTTGTGCTTTGCTCCTTTGATTCTCTTTTTCTCCCCATGTCCCAACTCATATTTTATTTCTGCAGTATTCTCCTTTCTCCATGTTTGTTATATTCAATGTTGAGAAAAGGATCTGCTAATAAAGTGGTGGACGTTATTGAAAGACAAAGTCTTAGTAACTTTTATGTGCTAAAAGGGACACATTCTCCTAAAAGTTCCATGCTGTCATCTACAGGTGGTTTCTTCACAGTGCGTGAAGAAAGAGAGGTTGTAGTCACCATCATTCTGGATAAAGAAGCATAAGTGAGTTTTTGATCTTTTCTTCATGGCAGCAGAATGCATTTGTCCCTCTTAAATATTTGCATAGTTTTTATATCTTATTTTTACTCAACCCCAAATCAAAGACCCGTGTCATGGAGCAGATTTTCTGTAACAGTTTGCAAATTCAGATATGTGTATTTATTCTATTCTTAGCAAGTCATGACCTTCACCAATTGGACAATCACCTGTTGAGTGTCTACTGCATGTGGTCTCTTCTCTGTGTTATTGGAGGGAGATTAAGATTATTAATTTAGGTTAGACTCTTGCCATAAACTACTGTAACATGGGAGACAAAAGTTGTCCCTAAGATCTTATAAAACAAGGAAAAGCATATTGCATGTTCTGACAAATTCAAACGGGGTGGAACAGAAATTTAAAAAAGGCATTTGCTTCTAGAGTTTAACTGGGAAGAATTCAGAGGGACAGTGAGATTTTAACTAGGTGGACCAGGAAATGTACCTTGGGCGCTAATGGGTAGAGCAGAGAGCAGAGGTGAGCAGACCTGTGGTAGGAACAAGAAGAGCAAATTCATGGAGGCAGCAGAATGAGACTGTGAGCTAAGGAGGGTGAGAGGTGTAGGCTGAGCACAGAACGGAGCCCCCGTGGGAAATCTAGTCAGAGACAGGGCTGGAAGAGGAGGTCTCAGATTTAGTTACGTTCATTCTGGAGTGGAACGTGGCTCGGGTGTCAGGCACTGAGTAGGGCACTTCATCAACCAAGCCACATATGCCCTGGGGGTTCCCCGGGGTTACAATAACGTGATACGCTATGCAGCTCCTGTGCGTACATCTGTCTAGATGCACACGTCCTCACCGTTGTGTTACAGCTCCCTGCAGTATTCAGTGTAGTAACACGCTGTGCAGGTCCGCAGCCCAGGAATAGCAAGTAAGTCGTAGAGCCTGGGCTGTAGGAAGCTATGTTGGTGTGAGCACCCTCTGTCACCTTCACACAGTGATGAAACTGGCTGACATTGTACTTCCAAGAGTGTATCCTCATCATTAAGTGACACATGGCTGTACTTTAACAAATGGCATTTAAGCCCTTGAGTGCTCAGATAAATTTTTTCTGGGCAAGCAAAATTTTAAAATTAAAGTTTTCTTTTCTCTCTCTTATTGTGCTTGTTACTGTTTTCACAGAACATGCTGAATGCGATTATAACAATCAAATGTGTTGGTAATATAGCCCTGCATTTGACTTTCTTTTAAGAAAATGCAAGTAAACTTCTTTTATAATGCAACAATTTCCTTACTGAGTTGACAAATAGAGTAGATCCCTCCATAGCTGTCCACCTCCCTGTACTGACCACCTCCTTAGGTTGACCTAATCTTCACAAACTGGACATGCACCCTGTGTACATATCTGTAGAGTAGCCTAGTTCCTTATGTTGACCAGTTTGTTCCAGTCACTTGGGTGGTCAACTCTGAGGTTCTCCTGATGCCTTTTCTATAGCTCAGTTGTTTCATTTGAAGGGTTTTATGTTATTTTGAATTTTATGTACATTATTTCCTTCTTCTATCTCAGTTTCTTAAGATAATTGCAAGGCATTTAATTCCCTAGAATATGATGCTTTATTCGGCCTGTTTATTTATTCATTTGTTTGAAAGAGAACTGCTTCATTCATAATAGTGTTTTGACCCTCAGATCTACTACTGGGAAAAATACTTGAGAAGCACAAGTGGAAAGGAGACTCTTTTCATCTTTCTTTGATATTAATAGATGAAGACTCACGTGGCAGAATTCAATCTGTGGTATAAAATATAATAAAAATCAACAGCCCCCACCACTGAGTTCTGAGAAAAATTACATGATAGCCTCTGAAGATTACGTATGGAATCTGAAGAAGTGTTTTTTATCCTGAACAAGTACCGAAACCTCTCAGTGCTTTCCTGTAAAATGTACTCAGACGGAAAAGGAAATTATCCGTTGTATTAGGAAACAGGAATTTTCTCTTTGCATAACACAAAAATGTTCCAGGTTGCCATTATTTTGTGGAATATGCTAACAAACTAAGAATAGGAAGAACACAGTCACTGTAATAAAATGTGTGTTCATCGAGTTTTTTCCGACTTACTTACCATGTGTTACTCTGCACTTCATTTTACTTTGTCCACCCACCTTATCATTACTCTGTTAAACTCTAAATATCTGATTTAATTATTTATTTTAATTTAATTTTTTTTTTTTTTTTGCAGTTTTTGGCTGGGGTTGGGTTTGAACCTGCCACCTCCAGCTTCTGGGGCTGGCGCCCTACTCCTTTGAGCCACAGGCGCCGCCCCAATATCTGATTTATTTAGAGACCTCCTTTTTTTTTTCATTTTTCTCTGAAACTAAGTCATTTCCTTCATTTTAATACCCTTCTAAATTTCTCATTTTTAATTATATAGCATCTTCATGAAAAAATACATTGCATTCCAACCTACCAAATCCTTTGATCATTTTGATTCTTAAAAATCAAATCCTTTTTGTACAAAGCTTAAATTCTTAGGGCTGTCTTGTTATCAAAAGAACATTCTCTACTTCCAAGAACTTAGCTAGCTCTGCAAACTGTATTCTAAACAGGAGCTGATCAGTAATGCAATTACTCCTTTTGATTCTTAATTTATCAAACTGCATTGATCCTTCCCCGGAATCATTTTGCCTTTAAAAAAAGTTAACAATACGCAGTGTTGTGAAAGGCTTCTTTCCTTAAGCTGATAATATTAATATTATAATTTCACCTGGGTAACCCTAGGTATAGATGTTCCACTGGGTTTGACTTGTTGCCTGTAAATGTCTGATTTTATATATGTGTACATTAAACTGCCTCTTCTATTCTCTAACACAGTCAGCAAAAATTATCCTTGGCCTAAGAAATTGGAAAATCCATGGGGTCTTAACAGATGGGTTTCTTTTAAATGTCACTTGTCTTAATCAAAGATTATAGTTTTAGCCTCCCTGTAGCATAATAATTATGCTTATTATTGCACACTTTCCTCTTTTCATCTGAAAAGATGAAGGAAGGACAGTCAAGTGTAAAAATTCTGCAAGAAATGACATAGCAACAGAAAGATAAAACTGACTCTTGGACCAAATAAGTAACTTCATGCTCAATTTTTTTTTTTTATATGAACATAATTTATGGAACTGTGTTAAACAGTTGCTTTTCCTTCTTATTCGTTTTTGTTTTCCACTAAGTGATCCACAAAATCATCACAGCTGTAACTAAATGAAGACAGATTTATAAAAACAAGATGGAAAGCTTATTTTTAAGAGATTAGCTGTAAATATAAGTATTTAGCTATCAATTGGGTTCTTTGACAGGCCTAGTGAGTTATCAGAAAAAAATAAAAGGAAAAAAGTTACTGGCGAAACTAGGAAAGAGGTATAACTAAAAATTCTAAATTATGCGCAAATACTGCTCCAACCAAAACAGACGCTGGTGATGGCCAGCAGTCATTGGAGTGTCAGAAAAAACGGGCACTTTAGGAGCTTTCTAGTTGTGGCAGTGCTCAAAAGTTGCCCCCACACTTGTGCAGGCATCGGGGGAATGAGGCGGAAAGACATGGTACAGAAGTCCTGGGTAGTGGCAGATCTCAAAAAGGTGTCAGCAGACTGGAACACCCTTAAGAAGTGGGTGGCTCGGGTTGTGTCCCTAATGGCGGTGGCTGGGAGAAGTGCTCTTGGAGGTAGGAGATATCCTTCCAGGGCAGACAGATTCTGAGAGGCCGAAGCTGAGGAGTGTGAACAGAGGCTCCTGTGTCAGCTCTGCAGGAGAAAGAGCCTTGAGCTGAGAGGTGTGGAGAAGGAGCGAGACTCACCCCACAGCCCCCTCTGGGGAAAATCACTCACCCCAATCTAAACAGACTCTTTCCTTGTGTTCCTTCTTATTTCCTTGGGGACCCCATCCTCCTGGCTTATGCCTCTGCTCTTATGAGACGTCATTGGCTCATGCAGTTTGTAATTATTATTCATGATCAGATCTCTAGTGTGCTTTTTTGCTATGTGAGAGCTTCATGCACCTCCTATTGTAGAAAGTCCCAGGGAACAATTTGGCTTTTGCTAGCTAGCTTTCTGCAGTGGCTCACCTAGTCTGGAATTGGTCTCTACACCGATTTCCCAAGCTGGGATTCCCACACTACTTGGTTAGTAAAGATGGATGCCTCACTCATGCTGGGACCCACTCTGCTTCTTATAGTGAGAGGCTGGTTTTCCCATATAGAGTCTTGGGCAGAGGAAGCTTCACTCCACACTTCTCTGGGTAAATGCATGAAACTATTTTCCATTTCTTCTTTCAAAGCTCAGACTCTGTTCAGTGACCCAAATGCTGTGTGACTGTGTCATCACAGTTGAAGGCCACAATGTGTCTCTACTCACCATTGACATGTCACTCTCATAAAGGCTAGAATGCACATCTCAGTCTGCTTAAACCAACACGGCTTCAACACTTTCACTCAATGCTCAGAACTTAAAACATAACATTTTCTCCATTTCTGACATTGAATACCACCACCCCCACAGACACTTAACTTCATCCATCTAATCTCAGCAATATTCAAATGACAGATATTTTATCCACATTTTCATAGAATTATATCAGAATGATTCCATTGAGCTCTGTCCAACATGTTCAAATATATTATCAAAAGTTAGAGTCAGAAAAAAGAAATTATAGAAACTCTAAAATGTTTTGTTTCTTCAGAGTGGATTTGGTGAGGGGAGGAAGACGGCTTTCATTTTAGAACTTTCTCTACAGTTTGTAAAATGGCGTTAGGTTATTACAGTCATCAAGTGAATAGTATGTGTTTGAGTCTCAAGCAACACAGACCCAGTTTCCCTTCTTCCTACCTGGGCACCTGGATGGACCAACGTGCTTTCCTGCCTCTGGCTTCTAGCTGGTCTTAATCAGTGGATAGTAGAAGGAGACTAAGTCTGCCATATTTTCTCCACAGTCTTCAAAGCAGGGTTGTATGGACTTACTGTACTTCCTCCAACTGAAACTATAACTCTTGTCAGGAGGCCTAGAAAGGTGGTCTGCCTGGTGTTGTTAACCCCAGGAGTTTCTCATTAAGCATACCCCTTTAATAGTGAGTGTCCTTTCTGTTTTTTGAGGGCTATGACTTTCGGGATAACTATAGCCCATGGAAATATGCCCTCATGTGTTTCTAGAATTGAGTTGCTGCCATATTTGAAGAGGACACAAACAGCTTTAACCTGGAGTCAAATTAAAAACTTTGCGTGTGGTTGCAGCACTATTACTCAGATCATCACGCTTGTGACGAGAGAGTGAGAGTAAGGGAAGGGCAAGATGTAGAGAGATCCAGTGACTCTGGCACTCGTGCCTTTGGTGACACACTGATTATGAAGGTTATAGAATCAGCTGGCAGCCTCAGAAAGCCTTAGAGCACAGACACGAGGAAAGAAGTAAGGGGAGACCATGGATTTCTCATGCAGACCACCCCTGGAAAAGCGTGCTTGAATTTGCAAGATGGATGGGCTGGGGTCAGTTATACCAAGTCTAACTGCAAGTGCCACATTGAATCAGGACCCACCCTCAATCATACAGTGTCTCCTGCTGCATTAAAAACAACTCGTGCTGGATTGAGCTCTTGAGCTATACAATGAGGTCAAATTGGAAGACACAGAGGATGCTGAAAACTTTGAATTTCCAGATATCCCTGGCCAAGGGAGACCATTATCCATCTTCTCTCCCCACTGAGAGAACACAGAGCTTCTTATAAAAACTCTTCAATGGCCATGGTTGGGACAGTTGGTGGCTGTCCTAAGGAACAACAGCTATTGAACCTCATTGTGTTCAGACCCACAAAGAGATTTATAGCTCCATCTAGCCACCCCCGTACACTCCCACACACACAAGACACAAAAGGGTTTGTCTGGTAGAAAGGAAAACAGCAAAGGAGTTTTAGGGCCTCAATGTTTTGTTTTGCCAGGAATTTGGAAAAAATGCGGAGAAGTGCACTTAGAAAATGTTAGAGAAACCACAGCAGGCTGTAATACTCAGATTAGAAGAAATTTACTCATGTATTTGAGCAACCTCAGAATTTGGGATTTATTGAGTACTTGAGAATGGCCACAGTTATCTCCTAAAATGGTTAATGAAAGCCAGCACCTAAATATGCCTCACAGATGCAGTGCCCAACCTTTCTGGCACCACAGGTTTTATGGAAGATAATTTTTGACTGGACGGGGTTGGAGTCATTAGGTTCTCCTAAGAAGCAGGCAACCTAGATCCCTCACATGCAGTTCACAGTAGGGCTCCTGCTTCTGTGATGACCTAATGCCACAGCTGATGTGACAGGAGGTGAGGTTCGAGCGGTGATGCAAATGATGGGAGCAGCTGTAAATACAGATGATGCTCTGCTCACTGGCCTGCCACTCACCTCCTGCTGTGTGGCCCAGTTCCCAACAGTTAAGGACTGGTTGGTACTGGTCAAGGGCCCAGGGGTTGGGGGCCACAGATGGAGAGTGAAGGAGCAAACATTTCCATGGCATGCTGCCACGAAGGTACCAGGAGGCTCAGAGATCTGAAATGAGAGAAAGAGTACATTATTGGCATACTGCTCAACCATTCCCCTCCTTTAACAGGCATTAAGAAATGTCTTGGTATTGAGACACCAGCCTCGTTGCCCAGCTCTGTGGTGCCTGTCGTCTGCAGGCACCTGTCATCATGGGATGGAGTCCCTGATCTCAATGTAGAGAATGAGGCCCAGAGAGGGACAGGCCAGCTGGTGGTGCTCAAACAACAGAAACATGTTCTGCCATTTCCACAGTAACCTGCATGGATACAGCTGTGCTCTGACTATCTTGGCTTGCAAAATCTGTAGTGATTGCTAATTAATCACCAAGATTCTAGAGGAAAATACATGGGCAACTCATTAAACCAAGTTTGGCACATATATGTGCATATGCGTAAGTAGTTGTTACTGTCCTCTGTTAATAGTCATTGCTGTTATTGTGTATTCAGTGGGCACAACTGCCTCAACCACCTTAGCTTCCCACATGTGGATTCTAATCACTTGTTGGTTTCTAGCAAAGAGAAATAACAAAACTAAAGCTTCTTCCATACAAGAGCCAGTTCTCTGGCAAATATTCCATCAAACTACACACATTAACCAGGATAACCTCATATCTGGGAAAGCCCTGGTACGTGCTTGTTGTCACAGCATCTCGTTCATTTATTATCAATTTCACCCTAAAAGGTGTCCTAACTTATGTTAAGAGCTGTATGGTTGTTCTAGCTATTAGATACCATCTCTGAACTGACATTCATCAGACCTAAAATGTCACTGTGGGGGTTAATGAAATTAAGAGAACTAAAGGAGTCTTGGCTTGAGTTCACGTCTAACTTTGGAATGCACCCACTCCAAAGTCATTTCTTTAACCTTAAAAAAAAAAAAAAAAACCTGTGAAAATAGGTAACAATTTATAGCTGGAAAAACTACTACATTAACACCCAATCCATGGAGTGAGGGCTGTTGTCATAGAATGACCACATGGCTGTTCCTAAAATTGCCTCCACTTGCTAACCAAGATATGAAGCCATAAAACCCTAGTCTTGGGAAAGTTTCCAAGATTAACTTCGCCATCGGCAAGTGAGAGGCAGTGATTGCAGTTCATAAAAGAGCCCTATTTACAGTGTCTGTTTGTCCTATGAAAGAGTCATCATGATTCTTTTGGGTAATGATCATAAGCATTCTTCATCAGGCGATGTTCACGGGTGCAGTGTCTTCATTAAAATAACCAAACACAGGCTATGGGAGGCTCAGCGGTTTCACTGCACACGCCCTTCCACTGTTTGAAAACATTTTCTGAAGTAGTTAACTTTCTAGTGAAAGGACTCATAATATTCCCTTTATCATATTGCCTTAAAACCTTGGCAACTCTTTTAGCCTTTGTCACAGTTTACTATGAAGAGGCTTTGAAAGTCATGTATCCCCACAGACGTCACGCTTGTCACTTACGTCAATGCCATTGTGCTAACTAGACCTCTTGGGAGGTTCAGAGCAGCCAGCCACGGGGCACCACTGATGATACAGCCTGAACTGTCCATCATTACCTGGGTGTTATCAAGCCCTCTGAGCCATAAAGTTGAACACTGACAGGAGGAGTTAGTTGTAGGAGGGAAGTGTACTTACAAGAGTGGCTCCCAGAGTCACGATAGACTTCCCAGGGACACGATAGACTTCCCAGACGGTGCAGATTGTCTCAGGACGTGCTCCTGTCACCTTTCTCTCTTCAAAACACCTCTTGACTCAGGGTGAATTTTCTGTTTTGTTAAGGAATCTACAGTTCTGTTTTGAGTTTGGATCAATAGACTGTGCAGGCACTGGCCAGAGGAGGCGGGTACTTTGTAGAGGCCCTGAAAAGAACCGAGGAAGGAAAATTTGCACCAAAACCTTACCCCTGCCCAGGGATGGAATTGCTGGTATGATGGTAAGGCAAGTTAGTATATTCAACTTTTTAAATAAAAAGTAACAGAACTAACAATAGCAAAGTCTGTGAGTGGACTGAATTTCACTATTACCACTAATATTCAATAATATGTGATAATCTCAAATACCTTCTGAAAAACATTGGCTGATGATTATAACAATGCACCAGCACAAGCCTCCAATACTTTGCTTTTTCACAAGCTTGGTAGATTTTTCCAGCTAAGCCTTTTTATGTTCTTCACATACTTCTAGCACCATCAGTTGTGACCCATCTTAGCAGTTTTTATTTCAAGCTGTACCGAATGAATGTTTCTCAACTTTGAAAATGTTCTTGCCACGTAGACTGTTGTTCAGTGATTTCAAGTTCATAGGTGATCCCTTGAATGAACAATGACATGTCTATTTGTCAGCAGCAAATTCTTTGCCTCACATTTTCACAGACAACTGGTGTTGCTCCCAATAGTTCCACTTTTTTAGCAACTGTTCTTGCACAAAAACTAGTAGTCCTTTTATAAATTACAAATTTAAATTGTATATATTTGCAGTGTACAACCTGACATTTTGATATATGTGTAGATCACGGATTGGCTAAAGAAAGCTCATATGTTTAGGTTTTTTTTTGTTTGTTTTTTTTTTTGTGATGACAATACTGAAACTCTGTTAAGGTAAAGACACTTGTAGAAACAGTACTTAGCTTAGGATGGTTCAACTTAATGTTTTTGTTTGTTTGTTTTTACTTTATTACCATGTAGATGTGTTACACACGCTCCCTGTCATGACAAGATACTCTGTAACACTTTCATCTTCAGTTAGCACCCAAAGGCATGGGACTTTTAACTGTAGTATGTTCTAAATCCTCAGTCCAAAGGCTCTACTTGTGATGGTCCCATCTATATGAGGTAGTCTTGGGAACAGCTACAGAGCAGGAAATGTGGAGGCTAAGTCTTAGCTATGTTTTCCCCTTCTTTGTAACACACCTACTTCACATTAAGAGCACTGACGTCAGCTAACATTTTTGTTTCAAATAGTATGCCAAGTATTATAAAGGAGCCTCTCCCAAATGACTATAGATTGTATGATCCCGTTTGTATGAAATTCCCATACAGGCAATCCATGGAGACAGAAGGTGGGTTAGTAGTTGCTGAGGTCTGAGGGCAGGAAAAGGAAGTGACAGAAGAATGTTAAAGGTCAAGTTGTCATTGCAAGGTGATGAAAATGTGATAAAGTTGACTGGGATGACGTTTGCGTGTATCTGTGAATACACTTAAAATTATTGAATTGTACTCTGTATATGGGTAGATTTTATGGTATGTAAATTATATCTCAATAAACCTGTCAAGGAAAAAAGAAAAGACACAGCATATAGTAAGAATACGTATGTAGACTATGTAATCCCAAAGTGTAAACATTATGGTAAAATATATAGATTGCGACAGGATCATTTGTTTTATTGCAAATGATAAATGAAAAGAACTTGCCTTTTAAAAGGAGAGAACAAAACAGGATGGAACTGAAAATACATATGAAGAAATAATGGCTAAAATCCTTTTAAATCTACCATGAGGCATAAACCCAAAGAAGCTTTCCAGGTGCTGAAAGGAATCCAAATAGATAAACCCAAGGAAATCGTTGTCTAAATCAGTGGTTCTCAACCTGTGTGTCAAGACCTCTTTGGGGGTCGAATGACCCTTTCACAGGGGTCGCCTACATGCATCCTGCACATCAGATATTTACATGACGATTCATAATAGTAGCAAAACTACAGTTATGAAGTAGCAAAGAAAATAATTTTATGGTTGGGGGTCACCACAACATGAGGAACTGTATTAAAGGGCCGCAGCATTAGGAAGGTTGAGAACCACTGGTCTAAATAGATCACAATCAAATTTCTGTAAAACAAACAAATAACAACAAAGACTCTTCTAATAAGGAAGATGTAGGCCTGAATGCCTTCATTGATGAAGAGCACCAAACATTTGAGGAAGAGTCATAACAATTCTAAAGAAATTTTTCCAGAAAATAAAAAATGAGGGAAAACATCTTATTTCATGAGTCATGATTGCACAAATAATAAAACCACATAAAGACATTATAGGAAAAGAGAAATTTAGATCAATATCCTTCATGAACTTAGATGCAAAATCCTCATGAAAACATTGAGAAATCATATCAAGCAATGTTTTATGACTATTGAGTGAGATTTATACCAAGAATGCAAGACTGGTTCAACACCAGAAATTCAGTTAATAGAAATAAGACCAACAAACTGAAAAGAAAAACCTGTATATTCTTCTCAACAAATAAAGAAAAATAATTTAACAAAATTTAGCATATTAACAATTAACAGTTAACAGTTAAACACATCTAAAAATCCTTAGCAAACTAAGAATCGAAAGTAACTTCTTTAACCTAATCAAAGACAGCCACAAACAACCCTACATTTAACATCATACTCAGTGTTTACCCTCAGTTCAGAAACAAGCAAAATGCTTGTTCTCACCGCTTCTATTCAACGTCATATCGGAGGTCTCAGCCAGTGAAATAAGGCAAGAAAAAGAAATAGAAAATAAATATACAGGCTTAAAAATAGGGTATAAAACCTCTTTCTATTCTTATACCTCCTATTCTTAACAGATGGCTTTAGCAAGGTTACAAGATACAAGAATAACAGGAAGACTATCAGTTGTATTTTCATACACTAGAAATGAACAATAAAATTGAAATAATTAAAAATAGAACCATTTATAATAGAATAAAATGGAAAATATGTAGGCTTAATATAACCAAGTATATACAACATTGGTTAATTGATTTGTTTATAACCATGTGAGTATATATGTGCGTGTCTGATACACACATATACAGAGATTTTCATCTCTTAAAAACTTAAAAACTCGGTGTTATTTAGGTATTAATTTTCCTTAAATTTTTATATTGACTTAACAGAATGTTATTTAAAACCACAATAGGATTTTTTGGCAAAATAGACAATATGTTTGTGGAAATAGGTCATAAATTATAAGATAACCTAAAGGGAATAGCACAGCCAAAAGCAATTTTTGAAAAGAGGAACAAAGTTATGGACTGACATTACTTGATTTCAAGACTTAAATAATCAGTAATCGTGTATCATACTGAGATATAACCAGTGATTTTATGTTTATAATTATGGTGATATAATTAGTAGTGCCTGAAATTTATGATCTGTGTGGTATTGGCTAAGCTGGAGACGTACATATTGATGGAACAGAGCAGACATTCTAGAATTAGGCACATATGTATGGCCAATTGGCTTTTGACTAGGGAGCAAAAGAAACTCATAGGAGGAAAGGTAGTCTTTCAAAAAAAAGATGCTGAGACAATTAAGTACACATATGTTAAAAAGGAATACATATTTTCACCTTATACAAAAGTTAGTTAGAAAGTATCATGATGTTAAATATAAATCTTAACCCTATCAGACTTCTAGAAAAGTCTTAGTATAAATCATCATGAGCCCAGGTTAGAGGAAGATTTCTTAGATTCATAAAATAAAAATAATTGATATACTGAATTTTATCCCAATGAAAAACTTTTGTTCTGTGAAAGATATTTTTAAGAAAATGGAGACAGAAGCCTTAGACTGGGGGAAAAAATACATGTACCTGAAAAAGTACGTAAGCCAAAATGCAGAACCATCAAAAAGCAGTAAGAAAACCTGGCTACTCAATTAAAAATCGACAGAACAGTTGAAAAGCTATTTCATCAAAGAAGACATACAGATAAACAAGTGTATGAAAGGTACTCAACATCACTGCTCCTTAGGGAGCTACAGATGGATCAAACCAGAGGAGACACTGCCGTACTGGAATGGCTAAAATAAATAATGTTGACAATACCAAGTAATGGCAAGGATATAGAAAGCGTGGAACTCCATTAATTTCCTTATAGGGATGGGGGAAAGTATGGTAACTAATGACCCAGATGCCTATGTGGGACTCCTACCGGTGTCTGAGCAGAATTGGGGATGAGGCTGGATGGGGTTGTATTGTGCACAGTTATAAATTTTCCTTGAGCTTTAATTTAAAAGGGCAATGAGATATAGTTTTTTGATTTAAAATTATTTATGAAAATTTTCTAAATTGCATATTTCTATTCATATTTGGGGCATCTCTGCAAAGGCCCCGGTCTTACCTCTCCCATTAGAAATTGACAATTGATTACAGCACTTTTCTTCTGTCGTTTGTTTTCGGCGTAGTCTCAGATGAGCTGTATTTAACAGTATAACTGATCACAGTTCATATTTTTATGAAAGAGAACAGGGAATGAGTATTTGTGCCCTTGAACATAGGCTCACAGAATATACCTCATCTCCTTACTTGCATTAGTAAGATGAACTTTAGTTGCCTTTGCTCACTTTTTGTGTTTTTTCAGTATTGCCACAAGTAGACTACAGAGATTTTCACCACATCTGAAGATTATGTTTGAAATATGTCTTGGAAACTCTTGGCAATGTGGCATATATGAAGCTCATTTGAAAGCGACTACAACAGTGCCAGCTGGTCCGGGAGGAAAGTGAAGGCCGATATCAATGCCCCTTGAGAGAAACACGAAGGCTTGGTTAACAGACCCTGGGTAAAGCAAAGAATCGGTTTAAAAACAAAACCAAATCAATGGAGACAGCGACACTTCTTTCCCAGCTTCGTTTCAGCCACGACTGCCTCCCTCTGGCCTGTGCTGACTGATCTTCTAAACAAGAAGTTATATCGCTCTCCTTTGAAAAGCCACCACACTTTATACCGTTTTTGTCATAAATCATAATCTTCCTTAAGGAAGTGTCTTATTCTCTGATTAAACCATGATTTATCTGTAGCTGGTCACTGTGTCATTTTTATTATTATGTCACTAACAACGTCTTGAACGGTATCTAGAACAAGGAAAATACGCCGTCACTGATGTTTTGGGTTCTGCCTAGGCCTCCTTCCTTGTTTACTGTTAAATGTAGCATGCAATGAAGACACTGCAAAACAATAATATGAACAGAGCTTTATGAATATTTTAAAATGTCATACAATTCTGTAGCCAGCCTCCAGATAAAGAGGCAAAGCATCTCCAGCAGCCTGGTAGCTCCTCTGATACCCCACACAGTCTCACCACCTGCCCTCCCACCCCAACCCCATTATCTTGTTTTCTAATGGGAGAGGTAAGACCGGGGCCTTTGGAAGGGATTGAGAAACCAGAGTCTTCTCTCTTCCACCAAGAAAGTCCCACCAGAAGCCAAACTGGCCAGCATCTTGGTCTTGGCCTTCCGAGCCTCTTTTCTGGTCTGGAACCTGTTTCCTTTCTTTGTGATCCACTGTGCTCAGTGCCCGTCTCATATGTCGCCATGGGCACCCCTCACTCTTTACACTCACTCCCCTGTCTCTCCCATTACACAGTGAACTCTCCTTCAAGACAGAAATTGTCTTTATTTTGCACCCCCAACACTGAACACAGCAGTTGACACAAAGTAAATACTCGACAATAGATAGCAGAATTAGAAAATGAAGATGCAACATTGCTAAGGGGAAAGACTCAGAAATCCTAATGGACTAAAATAATCATCATTTCTTATGACACTGTAAAATGACAAAAACCGCTTCAGATTCTCTGAAAAATACTTCTGAACATTTTCTATGCAGAGGGCAATGCTGAATGTGTTTGGGGAAATGTATAAATTTCAGTAAATAAATGATAAATGCTTCCAAATAACTCTGTAAGAAGATCGAGCACGTAATCAACATCCTCTGTCTTCCCCAGAGGAAATGGACCAAGTCTACTTTAGTTTAGGGCCACTGGATTTTTGCCACTTAAGGGGAAGAAAAAGAAAAAGAAGAAAGGAAGAAAAGGAGAGAAGGAGAGGAAAAGAGAGGAGGAGAAGAAAGAGGGGCGAGGATGAGAAACACAGACTCCTCAGGAGTGGCGTGTCCCTGTGTTCTGACCATGGGGCAGCTCGCCGTGCCTGAGTACCGTGTCTACAGAAGCCACCACCTGCCGAACCTACCCTTCAAATCTAGCACCAAGATTTGTTACCACCAACACTGTATTATTTGTTTTGATGTTCTTTATGTCCTCTTAAAGTACCGATAGTCCTAGATATAACACAGATTTAATCATTTTAAAGCATTTTCACCATACCACATATTTTCAGAAAAACAGAAAAAGGGATACAAGGGACGAATGAGTATTCAAGAGGAGGTGAGTGAGGGTTAGTCTACCAAACAGAAGAAACCTTCTGCAAATTGTTGGTTGGTTTGTTTCCTTCATCATTGAACATGGGCCATCGAGTGCCCAGCCTGCAAACTGAGCGTTGAAAGCAGCTTAACGTAGACGTGGAGATTGTCTGCTGCTCCCTGGGCAGGCTCATTGGAAGGGTCAGAGTTGGAAGCTGCTTGACGTACACAGACATGGAGATTGTCTGCTGTTCCCTGGGCAGGCTCATTGGAAGGGTCTGAGTTGGAAGCAGCTTGACGTACATAGACGTGGAGATTGTCTGCTGCTCCCTGGGCAGGCTCATTGGAAGGGTCAGAGTTGGAAGCTGCTTGACGTACACAGACATGGAGATTGTCTGCTGTTCCCTGGGCAGGCTCATTGGAAGGGTCCGAGTTGGAAGCAGCT
>CAUYPK010149402.1:0-34550 GCA_963574355.1 Loris lydekkerianus | reverse complement strand
CCCGGCGTGTGTGGTGCCCGCGGAGCCCCCACTTAAACCCCCCTTTCCTGGGTTTTTTTTTTTTGTTTTTTTTTGGGTTTGTTTTTGTTTTATAACACAATTTTTTTTTTTTTTTTTTTTTTTTTTTTTTTTTTTTTTTTTTTTTGGAGACAGAGCCTCAAGCTATTGCCCTGGGTAGAGTGCCATAGCGTTACAGCTCACAGCAACCTCAAACTCATGGGCTTAAGTGATTCTCTTGCCTCAGCCTCCCAAGTAGCTGGGACTACAGGTGCCCTTCATAATGCCTGGCTATTTTTTGGTTGTAGTTGTCATTGTTGTTTGACGGGCCCGGGCTGTATTCAAACCCACCAGCTTTGGTGTATGTGGCTGGTGCCCTAGCTGCTTTAGCTGCAGGCACTGAGCCAAGAAGATCAATTTTTATTTCTTCAATAAAGGTGGTTTTTAAATCCATGTTTTCACTTAAGATTTTGTTTTTTCATGCAAATAAATTCATGTATTAGGAAACAGTCATTTGGCAGATTGTCCTGGCTTCTGCCTCCTTCCACACTATAGTGGTGGTCTCTGAACTGTTCACCTGCCTTCAGACCTGATCTTGACCTTGTTGAATTTTCCTCCTTGGAAAGGCCTTCTTTGAATGTTCACTCTAAAATAGGCTCTCCATCACACCTGGTATATCACCATCCTATCCTCTATGTGAACATGGTTGGTCCATTTCTTATTTATTTTTGATGGCGCCCCAGTGTGAACTTACAGGTAGAAACTTTGCTTGTCTTACTCACTGTTTAACCCCCAGCACCTAGAACAATGCCAGCACTCGGCAGGTGTTCACAAGCTTTTTGTTTAATTTACCCTGACTTCTAGCACTGGCATCTTGTTCTGGCCCATTGCTCTTAGCCAGAAACCAGACCCAGACTCTTACTGGAAATGTTCTAAGTCAAGGACTGATGAATTTGAGTTTTCCCATCTGCACAGGGTCACTACAAGGTGAGATTCACTGTCCATATCTCCCCATCCCAGTGGCAGATGAACCCAGAAGGGCTTGGACCACCTCCCTCTCTCACTGAAAGGATGGATAGTCCTCCTAGACGGCTTTGGGGGCCAGAAGACTTGGAAAATGGTGCTGCCACCCCACATCTGGCACAGATGGCAGTGGGGCCCTCCTGGCCTGGGGCCCTCCTGGCCTGAGGCCCTTTCACAGGCCTGGGCTGAATTCCCCAGGGTTCTCTCAAGGGGCCAAATCTCAGCTTCCTGGGTCAGAGAATTCCCAGGATGGAACAGGTCATAGCTGGCCTGTGGCTTCGTCTGGAATTTCCCATTTCCTGGAAAGATGAGGTTTTTCACTTTTGTGGGGGACAATGGAGCCCAGCCCAGGGAAGAATCACCAGGAGTGAGTCATTCAGAGTTCTGATCACAGGTGTGCTGCGTATCCTTTGTCAGTGTCCAGGAGCAGCTTTCTTGGCCAGCTGTGCTCCTCCCAGGATGCCCCAGCTCTAATGGAACACACCTGGTTGTGAACATTCACCCAAGCCTTCATTTCTGGTGCTTTCCCTCCTGCCTTACTGCCCACCACCAGCTCCCAGCATGGGCCCTGGTATGCTGCACTGCTCTCTGTGGCTCAGGGCACTGTCCCCAGCACTGTCTCCAGGCCCTTCCCTGAGCCTGTTGCCCCTCTCTTTTAGGAAGAGTATAGCCAGGGCCTGTCACACTGGCCCTTGCCATTAGAAGACAGGCTTTCAGAGCTGTTGTCTGGTGAAAACCACCTGAAGCTCATGGTCACCTGTGGGATGGCCTCCCTGACCTCCAACACACCTTTGTTCCCCACTCTAGAGAGCATGTGGGCCGGAGGTGGTCCCCGACTCCTGGTCCTCACTCCCTGGATGCATGTTGGCTGTAGTTCCACTGTAACCTGCTCTCTCAACTGGCTAAAAGCTCGGGGTGTGTGTGTGTGTAGTCAGACTGTGACTACACACACAGTCAGGCACACAGTCAGTTTGCTGGCCCTGCTACACCTCCCCCTACCCATCGGTGGCCTCTCTTCCCACATCTGTGCCTCCTTTGCCTGGCCAAGGAGACCAACCTGCACAGCCAGCTGCCCCAGGTCCTGCCTTGACAGCCTAGAGGGCTGAGGCACCAGTGTCCCCCTGCCTCAGTCTCCCAACCAGAGGCTCTGAGTTCATGGGGGCCCACCCTCTGGGACAACAAAAGACATTGCATTGACACAGTTTGCTCAAGTGACATATTTCAATATAATCTCTAAAACTCTATGAATTGAACAGATAAAATACCTCTGGGCTATTTTGTTACAAAATATTTGCCATTTGGATTAGTTGCTGGGTGCAGCCACCCTGCCTTTCCCTGGAGACGTTTCTCTCCGAGGGGGTTGAGGGGTGTGTGGGGAGAGGGTGCGGCAGGAGGGGATGAACAGCAGCACATAGGGACGGATGGACGGACAGCTGCCGGGGAAGCCTGGTGGCACAGAGACGTCCGGCAGGCCATGGGAGAGCAGCTGGGGAGAGGCAGTGCCCAGGGCCAACAAACGTGTGTGGGATCAGGCGCCTCTGGAGACAGACAGGCAGGTGGGCTTCCAGGACAGGCTGCCGGGCAGGGCCCTGCTTCAAGCTGGGGAAGCTAGCTTCATCTCTCACTCCTGATTCTGGAGCTGGGGTCAAATGGATAAAATTGAGAGAGGGGCTCAGGTCCCCAGAGGCAGGCCTGGAGAGTTGATGGCATTGGCCAACTTGGGGTGGCTGAGTGTGTGTGGGGGTGTGTCTCAGTCAGTCTCAGTCAGCACTGGATCCACTGCCCTCTTGGCCTTGGGAGAGTAGGAGGGCCCAGAGCATCCCATGTAGCCCTCTGGGAGGGAGCAGGAGGCTCTCTCTAGGTGTCTTGAGGGCCAGGCTCTGGCCTTAGCCCGTGGGCTGATTGTGGGAGAGGGTTGCCAAGGCTGGTTGCCAAGGATATAGCTGGCCCCACTGTCAGGGAGTAAAAGCCCCTTCCAGATCACCCAGGCAGGTCTGCTTCTTGCACAGAACTTACTGTGCTGCCACCCCAACCAGGGGTGAGGAGTGAGCCTCTGCCATAGGGAAGGGACGGAGGGGCCTGAGAACCCAGCTGACAGCCTTAAGACCTCTGTTGGTCCCCATCTGGAAAGCTGCAGCTTTGGCAGGGGTGGGAGGGCAAGCCCAGGATTGTGAGCAGATGACAAGGGTCCTGCCTGGTGGGACAGAGTTGTCTGGGACCATGCCCCTCCCTCACAGCCTCAGCGTCCCCTTGCCCCCACCCCATAAACATATTTAGCCACATTCATAGCTCATGTTCTTCCCACCTCTTCATACTCCTGTCCCCTATTCATAATCTTCTGTTTCCAGTCCCCCTCATTCAAGATTCACCCCTCCCATCCCCACAGCTCCATGTCCTCCCAAGTCCCTGGTGTCCCCTGCTCCGGGCTTCACTCTCAGGCCCA
This sequence comes from Loris lydekkerianus, assembly GCA_963574355.1. Lineage (NCBI taxonomy): Eukaryota > Metazoa > Chordata > Mammalia > Primates > Lorisidae > Loris > Loris lydekkerianus. The sequence continues at coordinate 31,087 of CAUYPK010149402.1, read as the reverse complement.
CTCTTGCCCTGGTGGAGGGCACCAGAGGTGTCTGAATCTGTGCACTCTGTCTGTTGGCCACTCCATTCCGAAAGGCTCTGACTGGCGCATCCCTGATACAGAGAAGACAGAGGAGACCAGGGCAACAAGGACAGGCAGAGCAGAGGGTGGGGAGCCCTCAGGGGAGACGGAAACTGGCTAACAAAGATGGCCAGAAATAGACCTGCTGGGTGCCATCACAGTGACGTCTGGGTGACCACACACACACACACACACACACACAGAGGAAACTGGGGCATCTGCAGCCTCCAGAAGCAGGAACGATCCACACCTCCTGCCTGGCCCAGGCTCCTGGAGGCTGGGCGTGCGGAGACTCACGTCCACTGTAGGCCAGTATCAGTATTCCCTGTCCCTCAGGAGGGTCTAACAATAGATTCCAGTGGGAGAGGGTCAGCACAGAGGACAGCAGTGAGCTTTTGGCACAGGACTGGAATCTAGCTTGGCTAGGACAGAAAGGGCCTGACTAGGCAGTCCATGGTACTGTGCCTGTGGTCCCGAGGGTGGTTGACTCTTTTCTGGGCTGCGGAAGGGCCCTTTGCCAGGCTTGGGGTCTGTGGGGTCACATAAATCTGGCCATCATGGCCTGCTTGGCCCTGGGAGGTCAGCAAGCCCTGTCTTTGCAATTTTGAGGGGCCAGGGACTCTTTTAGTCAACCTGCTGGCACCTCCCTGGAGGGGAAAACATTTAAAGGCTCAGGAGTATAGGGGAAACGCAAAAGCTTCTGGAGCCCGGGTTTTTCTCACTCCACTCTGCATCCAAGTGCAGGTCACAGATGTCTTGCAAGAGGGAGCCCTGACTCCAGAGACCCGCCTCTACTGGGCAAATCACTGCCCCATCTCCTGTCTTTGCTTCCATAATGAAGAAATTAACCTGGTTCTGTGCGCACTCTCAGTGCCCTTGGCATTGGCTGGGTATGATTTGGGGATGGGGAACCAAGAAAATCTTTAAAAGGGACATTTTGTAGATGTAAGACCTCATTATTCCTCAGCCCATTGACTTGGCCCAGAGAGAGCTGAGCATGCTCCCTTTCCTCCTCCCTTTCCCTTTCTCGAAGCCTTCCTGGAGTCTGAGCAGGTCCTGAGAAAGCAGAAGGCCTTGGGAGGAGAGGGAAGGATGTGGTCAGTGGTCAGGAAAGCTCACATCCTGGGGACTGCCCAGCAGTGTCAGGAGAGAAAGCCCCCTCCCCTTACCCTCCACCATGGCCCCCAGCGAGCCAGTGCCACCCCTCATCCTCTCAGCGCTACCGATGCACCGCCGGGGCTGTGGGCTGCCACCTCTTGCTTCTGCCCTGGCTTGAGGCCTCTAGGCCCTAACGGGCATAAAGCGGCAAGTTCAGTGCTGCCTCTTTTCAGTCCATGGCCAATGGGGAGAGTGGTGACCAGGGGAAGAAGAGGCCCCACCTGGGATGGCTGTGCAGGGCCCCAAGAGAGTGAGGTGGTGTCTCCAGATCAGGCAGGGGATGCTCAACTGAGTTAGGGGGTACAGTGGGACAAGGCAAACCCAAGTGCCAGGGAGTGGGGTTCTCTTTCCAAAATGGTGGCAATCGGTGAACAGGAAGGCGTCGTGCCAGGGTGCGGGAACAGCTTGGGGCAGCCAGGTGCCCCGACAGCATGGTGGGGGCAGTCTACACCAGGCTCCTGGAGCCGCTGGAATAGCGGCGCTGGTGCAGCAGGGAGCCTGGGGGGCAGAACTGGTGAGGGTGATTGTAGGGGGGCGGGGGAGGGGGCAGCGGAGGCTGGTGGACAACCTTGACTGGGGAGCCTGGGCCACCCTGGGGTGTGGAGCCACAGGAGTCAGAGGAGGATGAGGCATAGCAGGAGAGAGCCTGGCTCAGCAGGGGTTCCATGCGGGCCAGGCAGGGCTTGTCCAGGACAATGACCTTGACAATTTGCTGGCACTGTACCAGGGTACCCGGGGGTGTGGGTGGCGGCGGCGGCAGCGGTGCGGGCTGCTCTCTCAAGGGGCTAGGCTGCAGGTCTGGCAACGGCGCTGGCACTCCCCTCTCGGCCCCCAGCCTGGGGCTGTGCTGGGACGTTTGAAGCCTGTTGTGAATTGACACCTAGTTTAGAAACAGCCAGAGAAGCATGAAATGTTATAAGACTAATTCCCAGCTGCCAGGAGGGCTACCCTGAGCCTCCCTTGGCCTCCCTCCTGCTCTCTGCCCTCACTCAGACTCTCTGCCCATCTCTCCTCCACCCAGAGGAAATTGGGATCTGACTCTGGCCCTTCCCCAGAAGGGAACGTGGAGCCCAAACACTGCCACGTTCTGTCACTGACCATGAGCAGTGCGGCTCCTGGCCTCAGGCTCCCGGTCTGTGAAGTGGGCTCTGCATAGCTCTGCAGCCTGACTTCACAGACCTGTTGGGGGGCACTTGGCTGTTTGACTCTCCCCACCTCCTTCTGCACCAACCTCTGAACTTGAAACTCAGGGCTAGTGGTCTTTGTCTCCTCCCTGCCTCCCTGGAGGGTGTTGCACAAAGGAGGACATGACATGGGGACAGAGCCAAGCATGTGAGGCCCTCGCAAGCCCCTCACTCCCCTCTGGCTTTGTTAAAGAAGAGCCTTGTCGTCACTATTGACATCATGAAGGTGCCCAAACCCCAGAATGCCAAGGACCCTGAAGGGGCGACGTGCATCTAACCCACCCCCTTAGACTTCCCAAGGCCAAAGCCCTGTAGTCGAGAGCAGCCCAGAGAGCCAAGGGCAGAGGCAGGGCCTCAGTCCTTGGTTAAATTTTCCTGGGTGCTGGAAGAGATACCTAGAAAGGGCTCTAATCTTTACCCCCTGGGCAGGGCAAGAGAAGGTGGGTGGCCCAGAAAGCCTCCTCCCTCAGACCATGGAGGTCACCTCACCAGCCTGCAGGTGGAAGTGGAGGAAATAGGCAGCAGGCTGGAGGATTCTGGAAGGAGAGGGATTTAATTCCTCACCTTGGTCCACCCCAAATCCCCCAGTCTGTACACAGGACGGACCACAACCTCCTCCAAACACCCAGGCCCTTTGGGGTGGCTGGGACTCTGTTCCTCTCTGAGGACACTTCCTATTGGGCTACCATCTGTCCTTGGGCACCTCCACCTACGGATGGCCACTCAGAGCACAAAGGGGAAATCAAGACCAGGTTCACCCATTTCAAAGCTATCTTGAAGCTTTAATCTTACTTGTTAGCTAAAGGTGCAACTTCAGGGACCCCCTTCCTGGACCTGTGCCCACCTGTGGGCTGCTTTCCTCTCACAGCTTTCAGGTCCTTGTCTGCCCCTCAGTATTCACAAGCCACAGCCACCATGCTCAGTGCAGCGCAGGCTTTATTTTCCAGGCCTGAGATCTCCTAAACCAGCGAAGGAACCCCTGAGCTCCTCACTGCCCTGACAAGACACAGCAGACAGCATGGCTGTGGCCCACCTTCCTCTTAGGGAGCCCTCTGTGGTCCTCATTCAGGCAGAAGGCCTCTGTCACCACCACCGCTAGAGGGCATGGGCTCCTTTCCCTACTTGCTTATATTCTGAGTTACTCCCCAGGAGACAAGTGGCCTGGGACTCTGGGACAGGCTTGTGCCCCCTTGCCTCCCTCCCAGTTGCCCCTCCACAGGTGAGTATCTGGCCGCCTTGTCCAGACCCTCTGAGCTTCCTTCTCCTCCTCCCTGTGGCTCCAACCACAGCCACAACTCTGGGTGCGCCCCCATCCCTCCTCCTGTGCTCTGGCTCCTCCGCGGCCTGCACCCCAGCCCCACCCAGCCTGGATCCTTGAACTTTAATGGTTAATAAGTAAAAAAACGGGAAGTGATAGCAAAATTCCCTCTCATTCTGACCTTCTCACCTCCCTGCTCATGAAAGAAAGAAAGAGTGGGGAAAGAGAGAGAGTAAGAGAGGGAGGGAAGACAGAACATGAGCAGCAGGTAAGAAGAGCTCAGAGAAGATGGAGACGCGCCTGCCAGAGGAAGGGGCCAGGCAATGACGGAGAGAGGGCAGGACGAGAGCTTGGGTGCCCGCTGTGCAGGGGAGCAGAGGCTGGCAGGGGCCCTGAGCTAGCTGGGGGTGGCAGCCTTGCAGACAGCCACATGCCCTGAGGGCATCAGATGGCTTGTTCCCCAGGGCAGCTCAGGCTGAGGCGGGGCAGGCTGGCAGGGCAGGCCGCGGGCTGGGCACCGGGTGCTCATTTGCGAGGCTGGAGAATGGGCAGCTGCAGAGGATGGGGGGAGGGAATACCCACCCTGGGGGCTTGTCAGCTGCTGGGACAGGAAGCTCCTCCGAGTAAAGGTGCCTCCTCCAGAGCCGAGTGTGTGGGGTGGGGGCCGTGGGATGGAAAGAAGGAACTGAGCTCCCCTTGGGGAAGGGGGTGTCCTGCAGCTTCCCAGAGCTTAATCACACTGGGGACTCCTCCCTCAGACCTCTAAGTGGGGGCCCCTCCACTAGAAGTGGGTTGGGAAAGGAGGCGTCTGTGTGAGCAGCTGGAGGTCTCAGAGACCTGAGGGAAAGGGGCAGGGTGGGGCTCACTAGGATGTGAGGGGACCCAGGGGACGGCTGGGCCCATAAGCCTCCTCCCATAGGTGGTACTTTGGGAGCTTGGCAGAGGCCAGCTGCTGCTGCCCCGTCCCTGCCCAGTATCCTCTCCCTCCAACATGGACAACAACCCTTCCCCTGGGACCCTTCTAAGGCATACCCACCCCACTCTGCCTCACTTGCTCCTGCACACAGCCCTGCCCTGGGCTGGCTTTCCAGATGTGCTAGCTGTTCTGGGGCAGCCACCCTCTCACCCGCCTCCACTCTCAATTCTCCAGCTTTTCAATGAGGTGTCCAAAGGGCAGGGTCTGCCCCAAAGTGCTTGTGTGGGTCCTGGACTTAGGGGTAACTCTGTGGGAGAGGTCTAGATCCCCAATAGAGGAAAGGGAGGGAATGCTGGCAAGTGCCGGGGAGCAGAAAGAAGTCTGCGGGGAAGTGGGTTTGGGGATCCTGGGGTCCCTCTCCACATTTGTCTGGGAGCTGGGCCTTGGCTGGGGAAGTGGGCTAGGGGATGGGGAGAAAGTGCTCGCGGCTTAATTAGGCGCTGGAACAGTGGCATTACCCATGCTAGCAGTAACTTTTAATTGTATCTCTTGAAATTGGTAAAATGGTGAGTCGGGCTGGGGAGGCATTGATTAATACCTGAGAAGAGAAACAACAGAGACGGTGAGAAGAGGGACAAGCGGGGCAAGGAGTCACTCACCTGGGTGGCCAGGCCTCCACTTACCTCCACCACACTCTCCGTGGGCTTCTCCCCGAGCGCAGCTTCCCTCTTGGCTTTGAATGCAAAGAGCACAGGGCTCATTCTCTACCAGTCCTGACACAGACCCCTCCTGCCCCCGCAAGCATCCCCGAGTCAGAGGAGCAGGCTGTGAGACGGGCCAGCTCCACTTCTGACTGACTCGAAGCCCCGGGCCCAGTTCTGCTACTTAGCTGTGTGACCTTGGGCAAGATGACACACCTCTCTGGGCCTCCATAGACCAGAAGATCTCTGCCACTCTCTCTGATGGCTGGCATTACTCAGTCTAATTTACCCACAGGCAAAGCCTTCCCAATATGGGCTGTGAATGTGGGTGTAGGAGGCAGGCACTGGCCTGTGGGAACCATGCTGGGCTGCCTCTTTCCCCTGCAGGCTCCTTGAGTGGGGGCGACACAGAGACTCAGCTGAGTGGGAGGGTCTGATGAGCCCAGGCCCTCACTGAGTCCCCATAGTCCTGGCTCTGTGAGAGTCCACAGTGGCCTTGTAATGACTGCTGGGGCCGTCTGGCTGGCCTGGTATAGCAGCAGGGATCATGTGGGCCCTAGTGGACATCTGTATGACGCTTTTTAGCTGAATGAGTCCCAGCTTCCTCTCTCAACAGTGGCAGGGGCCCCTCTGATTTCTCAGCCCTCCATGGGGGTGCCAGTTCCCCTTACTGGCTCAGCCCTCTGCTTTCTGTGGCACAAGAAGGAAGTGTCCCATTGCTCAGGAATGAGAAACATCTCCCTGCAGACATGCCTGATGGACAACTCCTCAGGATGTGCACCAGGGCCTGGCCAGACCTGTTGCTTTCAAAAGAGAGGCAGGTGGAGATGTAGGTGCAGACTGAGGAGGCAGGGAGTAAGTCTCCCTGAAGACTGGCTTTGGGGTTCAGACAGCTATGAAAACAGTTACTCATGTCCTATACAGAAAGTAAAGGGGCAACTGAAATCAAGTAGGGTGGAGAGTTATGAATGCACAATGGCAGGCCAGACCCATATTCAAAAGATTCTATCACAGCGAGAATCTCCTCATAGCATAAAGAGCCCCATGTCTTGCTTGGAAAATGAATCCCATATCTTAGCTGGCATGGTTGGGCCCTGTCCCAAGTCAGACGCCAGGGCCAACTACTGAGGATAACAGCCACATGGAGCCCACTCTGGCTCTCTAGTGCCCCGCACAGGACGGCAGGCCCTCAGTAAGTGCTGAGAGTGAGTAAGTGACCAGGTGAATTGTAACGTCAGCAGTTCTGGCTGGTTTGCTGGGATTGTGTTGGGATGGGATTTAAATCTCATGCTTTCTCTTCTTCTAATTCTCTTTATTTGGGGCTAAAGGGGACGGTGGTAAGGCTTCCTGTACTCACTACAGGTGGAGCAGGAGAAGGACGGTAGGGGGGTGTCAGGGGCAGTGAACAATGCAACTTGAAGAAACCATGAGAGAAACTGAGTTTGGGTTTGGAGTGGGCTGACCTGGGCCTGGGATTAGAGAGTGCTTATAGCACGTTAAGCGAAAGAACACTGTGGGGCAGAGTGAGATTTCCAGGCCCTTCTGGGCACCCTGCTTTCTTACTGGGCTGCTGGCTGAGGAGTTTTTCTCATGGGGTTTCCCTTGACCACCCCTGATCATCCTTATACAGCAGGACAGTGTTCAAAGAGCCTGGCTGCAGAGGGGCAGAGGGCCTCAGCTCTGGGGTCAGGACATTGGGACTCCTGCCTGACTCCTGCAGGGCTGTGACATTCCACATGGACTCTGAAACCCTGGTATAGTTTGCAAAATGGACGGACACATTTCTCTCTCACCTGCCTCCTCATGCCCACTCCTAAAGCCCATGAGATTAAAGAAAGCAAGGCTAGCATTCCTCAGCAGAAATAAATGGCCATAGGAATAGGCACCTCTCCCACCCAAACTCTCCATGACCAGCCCAGGCTGTGAACCTCTTCCATGAGTCCAGACCCCCCGGGGCAGAGCTGAGGCTCACCTGTAGGCGATCCTTGCTTTGACTGTGGGTCCACCTGGGCTCCTCCGGGCTTGAAGGAGAGTGTCTTTGTTCCCTGCTGTTTCTCCAGCTCCCCTAGGGAGTGGAGAGGTCCGTGAAAGAGAGAAGTCCCCAACCCTGACTATGCACAGGTGAGGGAAGAAAGGAGGAGCAAGCAGGAAGGGGAGGAGGGCCCCCAATATATGCTATGAAACAGGGACCTCGGGGGGGGGGGGGGCTGGCACACAGCAAGTTAAGTGCCCCTGAGCTGCAGTCTGGTCATTCGCACATGGGGATGGTAAGACCTGCTCAGATGTCAGAAAGGCAACAGGAGAGGCTGGTATCAGGGAGGCTGATCGTCTGGGTTTGAATCCTTGTTCAATACTGTGAGCTGTGTGGCTTTAGGTGACTCCCTCAACCTCTCTGGGGCCTCACTGGATGGGACGGGGATGCCCCCTTCAGTATTACACAAGGAAGTGCATGTAAAGCACTCAGAATAAGGCCTGGATGTGGCAATGCTTAGTAAGAGCTTTTATTACAAAGCATGCAGCAGGGCTGAACTTAGTGAGAATTGGCGACATCCTGTTCATCCACCCTACCCTGGCAGGACTGTGCCCTCCCCAGCCAGCTGGACCTCTGCAGGGTGCTCAGAGCTCTCCCACAGAGGGCTTTTCCACATGCCGAGGATCTATTGTACCGTTCACCCACATGGCCAGAACATCTGTCTTGGTACTAAACTTTAATTCCTCTCACTGGACTGGAAACCTGTTCCTTCTTGTTCTGCTCTCAGTGGTGCTTCAGAACTGCCAGTTTTCATCCTTGGAGACTTGACAATCATTATTAAATCACTCCTCTGAGTTGGCTCTTCCAGGCGACATACTTCAAGTTTCTTTTATTAAGGCTACTCTCTTGGGTTCCATTTTCTGTCTTTCTGGTTGTCTAGAATCCAGGGACACTGAACTGCAACCTCCAAACCAGAACAGTTTGTCCTGATTGCCTGACTCACACCATCAATCAATACCAAATGTTTTTACTGAACTGAGAGTTGCTTTTCTCCCTCCAAAGGGGCTCTCTTGGCTTTGGAGAAATTAGCACCACAATCACAAGTAAGGAGTCCAGAGAACCTGGGTGCAAATCTGGTTTTATCACTGACTTGCGGGAACCTGGACAACTTCCTTAAGCTCTGTTAGCCTCCATTTTCCTATTTGTAAAATGAGGAAAATAATACCCACTCATGGAAAATTGTGAGAATGAAATAATATAGGTTCAGCAATCAGCCCAGTGCCTGGCATATAATAAGTGCCCAGGAAATGGTAGTTGTGACTGTTTTTCTTTTTTTCCTGACTTCTTCCCCTGCCTTCTCCCTGGCCAGCCTTTTATCTGTACTCAGCTGTCCTCTCCTTTTCTCTCCATCTAAAGACTAAGAGCCAAATGCAAGCCTTCCTCCCTGCTCCCATGCCATCTCTCCATCTCTCAACACAACAGATTCTGACAATATCTACTCCTCTGTACTTTGGGAAGGATGTATATGCTGCTCCTGGGGCTGGCGGGGAGGCACCTGGGCCAGTAGGGCTGTCGGCAGCTGGTGTGCCGCAGCTGCCCAGGGCACTGCAGGGACATTCTGGCAATGAGAGAAGTAAAGCCATTTCCAGTTGCATCCTTGAGCATGTTCCAGAACAACAGCTCTGGGCATCCAGTTGAGCCCTTGATTAGAGTCTGTTTGTTATACCACTAAACTCAAATAAACCAACAAATTGGGAAAGGAAATTTATACACACCCCACCAAGTAGTTACCTATAATCCTGTCTGCTGCATTTCTATTTCACCCTGATTTAGCCTGTTTTCTTAGGAAATTATAAACAGAACCTCTTCTCTCTCAGAAATTCCCGGAACCTTGGAGTCAGATTTAAATGCAAATGACCGCTCCTCCACAATATGCATCGCCAGGACACACTGCTCACCTTCTGTGAGCCTCATCTGTAGGGTGGGGACAAACATCTTCCTTGTAGCATCAACATGGGAATTGGCCGACTATAAACAAACTGCCTAGCACATAGTATGTGCTTAAACATGATGATTAAAAAGTGCCACCCTGTCATATCGGTCACCCGCTCAAATATCTCACAGCCTTTCCTACTGCTTAATGGTTTATATTGATTTAGAAACACTTTCCAAGTCTGGCCATATAAGGCAGACCTGAACGCTACTTTCATTTTCTGTTTTAGTTTCTGAATCCATTCTTATTTAATTTTCCCTTAAATCTGCGTGAAACCACTGCAATACTTCAACAGTAAAAGCTTGCAGATGAGTACGGCTTGAAGGCCATCGCTGCTCTTCTGCTAACCTAACACAGCCACACCTGGACACATGGAAAAGCTCAGGTATTCTCTAACATGCCTGAACTGGAACAATCTAGCATTCGGGTGTTCTTTAGTGGAACAGAAAGACAACTCCAAGAGGAATAGCAGTGAAAAAACTGGCTTGGACTCTACCAAAGGACAATGTTATGAAGAATAAGGTAGAGGGACTATTCTAAGCTAAAAGAGATCGAAGAAGTGAAACTAACCAGATGCAATATCTGAACCTGGGCTAGATCTGGGGGAAAGGGTACAAGGGACAGTTTGGTGGGGAGAAAAGCCCCTCAGCTCATGGACCTCTTTGGTCTGCTTCTCTGCCTGGGCCAGCTCGCCTCGATGTCCTGGTCAGACATACCAGGGTTCTCTGTTCCAGGTGCCCACTTGCAGCCCCCTGTGCCTGGTGAGATGCGCACACATGTACGTGCGCTCCGGCATGCCCTGCTTTCAACGGTGAGGACATGGAAAGGCGTGGACTCACACCAGGCATGTGTGACCATCAGCCCAGGATGGTGCGAAGGGGCTGGGAGAGGGGGAGGGACCAGAGTGAAGCAAGGGCAGAACTCCCAGCGTCCAAGGTCTGTCCATCTGCAAACTGCCCCTGCCCCTTGCAGACTGGAGGCTGCCCACATACCCTGCCTGGGAAAGCCCAGGAGCCCTGTGTCCTTACACTCTATCCGGATCTGCTCCAGCTCCGTCACCTCGGCAATGGACTCCTTCAGGTCCTCCACAAACTTCTGCATCTCATCAGAGCCCAGGGCGCAGAAATGCAGCACCTGCTTCTTCTCAGAGCCCGAGAGCGGGGTCACCAGTGTGATGCCGTGAGAATAATCTGGAAGCCGGATCCCAGTCCCAGTGGGCCGTGAGCAGCAGCAGCCCAGGGGTTGGGCCAGCCCGGCAAGGGGAAGGGACAGGGCCTGTGGGGCACTTGTTCCACCCACCCTACAGCCCAGAGCTTCTCTGTCTTCCCCACCACCGTCCCCCGCACCCTATGGTCACTCACTCACTCTCAAAGACTTACACTCGTTTTCAAAGAGGTGGAACTGCATGCCCAGAAGGCCGACAGACTTGCAGAAGGTGTAGGTAGAGGAGCTCTTCTTCTTTGGGCAGAGTTTGAGAATCTGTCCAAAGAGAGAGTGCAACATAAACTGATGGGTGTACATGCATGTAACATGTGTGTGCACATGTGATGCAGGAACACCCAGGGAGATTCGTGAACATGCGAGAAAATACAAAGACACATACGTACGCACAATCTTAAATACATTCACACACACAAATAGATCTACACGTACAGATACACACATACACACACTATATCAAAATATGTTTCTTCACTGCATAAAACCCTCCAGGGATTCTTCTGTCTGCACATAGAAGCCAATCCACACCCCTCGCCCTGGCCTATAAGCCACACCTGATGTTCCTGTAGGTTAAGAAAGGCACCTGTAGGTTCTTCCTGTAGGTTAAGAAAGGCACCCTTGGCCCCACCACAGGCCCTTTGTACATGCTGCACTTCCCCCACAAAACTCCTTGAAGCTTTCTGTACAGCTGGATTCCTCTCATTACTGGGGTCTTAATGCAAATGCATCTCCTTAGAGATGCCTTCCTGGGCCACCCTGTCTAAAAGACAAACTAAATAAACCCCAAACCTTCCCTTCACCCCAATCATTTTCTAGCACCCTGTTTTACTATCTTCAAAGCACTATTCCAATCTATTATCTCATTTATTTGTTTCCTTAATTATTTTCTATCTCCACCACTATAAGAAACTCATGTTAAGAAAGTCAGTCAGTTGCTCAAAAAACAAGTATTTATTCAGCACCTTCTGTGACCCAGACTCTGGAACACAGGAGAACATAGACAGAGCCCTGCCCTCACAGGCTTATGCCAGAGTGAGGGAGGACAGCCAAGGTGGAGAGCAGTCGGTCAACCAGTGGAGTGTACCAGCGAAAAACAAAATGAAGAAAGGGATAAATACGGTAATTTCAGAATCTGCTAAGTGTTTTGAAGAAAAAGGAATAGAGTGAGGAAGACAAAGTGGCTGGGCAGACCTCCTGCTGGGTGGGCAGGAGGGGACATTTGATTTGATTCCTAAGTGAGGAGGAGGAGGCGGCCCTGCCAGTTCTGTTGGAGCTTTTCAAGCAGGAGCCACAAGGGCAGAGACCAGGCCTGAGCAGGGTGCAGGGAGGCAGTTCTGGGGACCAGGGCATGGGAGTGGGGGGTGAGCTCAGGGCAAGGTGCCCATGTGGCCTGACACCCTTTCTAGAAAGACCTCTCCCCTGCTTATGCTGCTGCTCAGTGGAAGGTGGACTTCAGGGGCAGGGAGACCTGTGTGAAGGCTGGTGTCATAAGCCAGGCTTGTCCCTGGTGGTGGGACTAGAATGTCGTAGTGGGGCAGTGGTCATTAGGCTTGGGATCTTTCTAGAGCAGTGGTTTTCGACTTTCCTAATGCCGCAGCCCTTTAATACAGTCCCTGTAGGTTGCGACCCACAGGTTGAGAACCGCTGTTCTAGAGGGAGCGCCCTTGTAGCTCACAGAGAGGGAAAGACAATTCTTGGTCACCCTGCTCTGCACTGCTTCCCAGCCCTTAGCACAATGCCCGGCACAGTCGACACCGATTAAACATCTGCTGAATGGATACCTGTTTTTTAAAGAGCAAAGAACGGGGAGCCCACGGATGTGTGTGTGTGCGTGTGCATGCGCACACACGCGCACACACGCGCACACACACCAGCCCCTCCAAGGCCTGAGGCAGCTGCTTCACTCAGGTCCCCCAGCGGCGGGACGGGAAACGCTACAGGGCTCCTGCGCCAGCCCCAGCTCCAGGTTTCTCATAACTCAGAGAAGCAGACGGCCTGGGATCTGGTTCATTTCCACCTTGATTGCATAACCGTGAACAGATCATTTAGCATCTCGTCTCATGACTTGTAAAATAGGAATTATCGTATCTGCCCAGCTTCTTCACACCCACGCTGCGAAGGCGCTAGAAACAGCATAGTACGTCAGTCAGTTGTCTACGCAGGGACGTCCTCCCGGCCCCCTCGGGGTCCCAGGGCGGCGGGGCTGCTCACCACCAGCAAGTCGTTGAAGAGGAACACCTCCCGCTGGTGCGCGGCCTGCTTCTGCGGCTTGCTCAGGTCCGTCACCTCAAAGAGCCGGCTGCAGCAGACCAGGCGGCGGTGGGGCACCGACAGCACCTGGACCCGAGGACGGCACTCAGCGCTCAGCGGGAGGAACCCGAGACTACGGACCCCCCACCCCACAGCATCCCTTTTCCAGAAGATGAGATGGAGGCCTAGGAGAGGGAAGGGTGCTCTAGTTCTACTGCAGGGCCTGCACTTGACCCTAAACCTCCTCTCTCTTCATGCAGGAGAGGAGGAACTGGAATCTTATTTGCATTTCTTATATTTACACTACAACGTGCCCCTGCTGACATATTAATGTAGTGACTGCAGAGAATGCTCACTTTAAAAATCATTGCATGCTTAGAACATGTGGCTTGGGACATGGGTCACAACTAATGGAGCATTGGGCACTTTAATGGTTTGAGATGCCGTAGCCTAGAGCCTACATGAGCCCCTCTCCTGCCTTTTATGCGTCAGAACCATCCAGGAATGCCTGGTATGCACCCCATCCTAGGGAAGGCATCCTAAACCTCCCCATCTGCCCATCCAGATGCTTCAACACTAGACCACTGGGAAGTCCTTCTTGACATCTCACCTCAGTTTCTCCTGCTGTAGGAGGCAATGAGGAAATTAGGCAATGGAAAAAAGAGGATGCAGTGCCTGGCACATAGTAGACACTCAATAACTATTATGTGAATGAATAACAAGAAAGTTTGAAAGCCTTTTGAAAGGTACGCAGGAGAAAGGGAGAAGATGCCAGGAAGATAGAAAAGAAAGAGATGGGAGATGGGTGTGACTTGGCCACTAAAGGAAAAGAAGCCAACTCCCACTTGTTGAGTGCTGCTCTGTGGCAGACACTTACTGTCTTCATGCCCACGATGGACTTTTCCACTTTGGTGACGTACGTGACGTGGTCCTCATTAGACTTGAGCTCCTTCTGCTGTATCCTTTCGTAGATGCCTACCACCAGTTCCCTGGGGATGTCAGCGCCATCATCCACACCTACCAATGTGGAATGGGCAGGGGCTATCAGAGCCCGGAGCCAGAGAGGAAGCCCCTACCGGACTGGGGCTCTCAGAGGAGGCCTTGATCTTGCTACTTCCCTGTTCCAAAGCTTTCTTGCTGGTGCCCCTTACCCATGAAATTAAGGGCAACCTCCTTAGCCAGGTACCACAACTACTACAATATGGCCCCAACACACACCTCCAGCCTCACCCCTTGATGCTCCCTAACTAGACCTCCAGTCCCTCCTCCCAGGACTCTTTCTTGATCATCAAATACAGCTTTCATGTTCCTGCTAAGTAGCTTTGCTTCTGCAGTTTTACTGTCTTCCCTGTATTTGTCCCCAGCTGCCATGAGAGCATATGACAATGTTCTATCTTGTTCTCTGTTGGATCTCCCCTTCCTGGGTCCTCTCTGTCATCCCATAGGGAGCACAATGCTGAGTGACTGGTCATAGAAGGGGTGGCAGGTCCCTCACTCACTGGGACCTGGGGTAACAGGCAGATCCCCATCAAGCAGGTGATGAGACCCTCACCCTATCTCCTACTGCATGGTAATGACGAAACTCTGGTGACAAACAAATACGGGGAGGAAATATAATAACATGCAAACGAATTTCTTTTGGAGGTAGAAACAAAGTTAATAAAAAGTCCTCTTTCTACTTTTTCCAACTCTTTCTTTAATGACTATATGCTTCTTTTATAAGAGGGGAAAAAGCAAAAAATAAAATAAGTGTCCTTAAAGGACTGTTTCCCCCTATTGTGGGGACATCATGGTTTCCAAGAGCAACTCTCTGCCTTGCCCCCAGCTTCTTCCACATCTGATCTTGTTTCTTAAAGTTGGCAAATTGGCCATGTAGCAGCCTGGGGTGCTGAGGAAAGAAAGAGCAGAGAGAAAGGCCAAACACACAGTAGCTCCCAGTTCAAGGCAGTGGGTTGCCTAGCTCTGCTCCCTCTGCATACCTGGGAGAAAGGAACTTTTCAGAAAGGCAAAACCCCACAAAGACAAAGAGGAAAAGACAATGGCACCCCAGGACCTGGAAAGTGAATGAATGAGTGGACAAATTAGGAAGCCTGAGAAAGCTTAGACCTAAGGCAGCAGAGACAATGGAAGCCACTGGCACACCACCGAACCACCAAAGGACTCGATACTGGTGACAACAGCAATCTCTGAAAGTGGAGGTGAGGGTGGGCTGGGAATAGGAAAACAGGTTTAAACCCAGTTACAAAGATCTTAGATATTTCTCTCCCCTCTTTGCTCTAGCAGAAGACTGGTATTCATCTCCTTGAACTCTGGACTGGGGAACCCCAACATCGGCCAAGGGTGAGAGTCTGTGCTGAAAATGGGAATGAAGTTGATGTCTGTACATTGAGACACCTCAACTCCATTTCTCACAAAGATCTCACAACTCTGGCAGCCAGAATCATACCCTCTGGGTGGCAGATTGGACATTTTTTCTTCTGGGCTATCAACTAGCACAAAAGAAATATCTAAAGATACTGCAGTAGGGATCTCCCAATAAAACGGTCTAATTAAATCACCCTCCAGGAGAGTCCACCAGTTGGCAACCCCCACCCTTGCTCACTGAGTTTTTAATCAGCTTTTTAGTGGTTCACTGTTTGTTTGTTTGTTTTGTTTGTTTTGTTTTTTGAGACAGAATCTTGCTCTGTTGCCTCAATTTAGAGTATAGTGGCATCATCATAGCTCACTGCAACCTCTAACTCCTGGCCTCAAGTGATCCTCCTGCCTCAGCCTCCTGAGTAGCTGGTACTATAGGCACACACTACCATATGTGGCTAATTGTTCTTATTTTTTTGTAGAGACAAGGTCTCCTTATGTTCTCAGGCTGGTCTTAAACTCCTGGTCTCAAGTGATCCTTCTGCCTCAGCCTCCCAAAGGCCTAAGATTATAGATGTGAGCCACTGTGCCTGGCCTTCCTCTTATATATGAATTGACAACCAGATTTTGTTAATTATATTTAAAAAGTCTATAACATAAAAGAGATAGAAATATGGGTAAAAACAGGAAAAGAAACCCAAAAGAAATAGAGGCAAGTCGGAAGAAACTAAAACAGACAAAACCATATTAATATCTTCAAAGAGATGGGAGAAGATATTGCATCCATAAAACAAGAATAAAATATTATAAAAGAGAAACATGTACAGGACAAAAGAGAGCTATTGAAAATGAAAAATATGACAGTAGGAATGAAAAATCTGTAGGAGGCTTAAAAGATAATGACAAGGGACACCTTCCAGCAAGTCAAGCAAAAAAACAAAGATGGTATATAGAAAACTATAAAAGTTAGAATATTAAACTAGGAGATCCAACAACTGAACAATAGGAGCTCAAGACAGAGGGTGCAGCAGTTACACTGTGCCTGAAGGATTGTTAAAATTCAGCATGAGAGGCACCTACTGCCACAGAAGACTAGATAAAGAAATAGGATTTCAGGTGAGGAAAAAAAAAAAGTGAAACTTAAAGTATCTTATGAAATAGAGAACATTCTGCCTCTGGCACATACACCTAGGAGATGGCTCAACTTCTTCATAAAGGTGTGTGGGCCAACACTAGAAGCAGCCTGATCATACCGCTCTAAAGGAGAGGATCAAAAGTTGTAAATAGATGCCCACCTGTGCATGGACCCTTTTGGAGATAGCCTTGTATATTATCAGGGAAGCACTAAGAGTGAAGGGGGTGAGGGAGATGGAGAAGGTACCTGGGGGAGGTGTCCACACATGGGGAAGAACAGGAGGATGGAACCCTGGGACTCCATGCTCCCCCTCCACTGTGACCCAAGTTGTGAAGGCCTCTAAACCCCACAAACCTCCAGACATATCAGGTAACTGGGAGACTGTGCAGTAATTCTGCACTGAAGAGTGGGTACCACAGAATCACTGTAACTAATGCCATTTTAAGCTCTCAGGTCCAGAGAGCTTGGATCCAGGTCCAAGCACACAGGGCCTCCAATTGCCTCCACATCACCCCTGCTGGACCAAGGAGGGAGCAGGGAGAACAGTTGTTCCATTCCCACATGCCGCATGATGGGGAGCCAAGTGCCCCCCACCCTCAACACAATGGGGGATTCAAACAGAGCAGGCGCTGCTGATGCTGCCTTAGAAGCCCTGTCACAACTGCCTCAGAGGGAACCCATGCAGAGAGAGAGACCTAACTACCTATGGCCTGGTGCCTTGGTCCTGCCCCCATGGCTCCTGTGATGGTGGCTGGCCCTGTGGCCCTGGCCCTGTAGCTTCCATGCTGCCCTCTGGCTTTGTAGCCTTGCCCTATATTCTGCCTGGTGGGACTCACCCCTATGATCCAATGCTCTGTCACAGACCTGGTAGCTACATACCACCACTGTACCTGGACCTTAATGGAGTAAATGCCTGCAGCCCCAACACCTACAGCCAGATCCTAGATAGCTTCACACAACTGCCACTACCACCACACAGGGAAACCTAGGTAGAATAATCTCCCACAATTCTTGCCTCTGTAGAGAGGGACTCAACCTGCTGCTTGCCAAAGCTTCTAACACTGGCCTGGGTACCAACCCACTACTCTGCACAGAGACCCTCCAGCACTGTCTTGGACTGTGATAATCACAGAGTAATGGAACAGTGCAGAATAGCTGTATTACAGGCTGTCTCTCTCTTTCCTTCTCCTTACAGATCAATATTCTTGAGCAGGACACAAAAGCACCATCTAGGGACTTCTTCTTCTCACTAAGTATGAGAGTTCCAGCAAAGGAAAATAGGTACACCACAAGCCTATCTTCCCTGAGCTGAGAGAAGAAGTTTAATTGTGTGTGTGTGTGTGTGTGTGTGTGTGTGTGTGAGAGAGAGAGAGAGAGAGAGAGAGAGAAGAGGTTTTAGATGAGAAGAAAATAATAAACGATTTCTGGCAACATGAAAAAACAAGCTAGGTCGACACTCCAAAAGGATCACAACAGATCTACAACAATGGACCCCAACAAAAACAAAATTGTCAAAATGTCAGAAATGAGCTTCAGAATATGTGCGGCAAATAAGATAAATGAGATTGATGACAAAGTTGAAAAGCAATACAAAGAAGCAAAATAAATAAATAAAAAGAAAAAGGAAAAAAAGTCACCAAAGAGACAACATAAGAAAAGATGCAATAGCACTTAAAGAAATTAAAGAGTCATTTAGGGAATGTCAAAATACAGCACAAATCTTCAGCAGGTTAGACCAAGCAGAAGAAAGAATTTTGAGCTTGGAGACAAAGGTGTCAAAGCCATTCAGTCAACGATACACAAAAGAGGATAAAGAATAATGAACAATCACTTGGAGAAATATGGGACTATGTAAAATGAGCTAATATAAGAATTATAGGCATTTCTTAGGTAGAAGAAGAAAAAGTAAAAAGCATGGAAAACCTATTCAAGTGAATTATTGAGGAAAATTTTCCTGGTATCACCAGAGATTCAGATATTTCCTGGGAATGTCGACCTAGCTTATTTTTTCAGAGATTCAGATATCCAGATATGTGATGGTCATTGAACGATGTGAAGATTCATAGCAAATAGTACATCTCCAAGACATATATTAATAGTTGTCAACTTGGTTAAAGTAAAAATGAAGGAGAAAATTCTTCAAGCTGCAAGATAAAGTAACAGCTAACCTACCAAAAAACCCCACCAAGCTAATTGCCAATTTCTAGGTGGACACCTTACAAGGTAGAGGAGACTGTGGCCCCATTTTTAATCTTAAGCAGAACAACTCTCAACCAATAACTTTGTATCCTGCAAAACTAAGTTTCATAAATGATAAGAGAAATAAAGACATTCCCAGCTAAAACTAAGGAAATTTTTTACTACTAGACCTGCCCAATAGGAAATGCTCAAAAGTGGACTATACATGGAACAGTACAATAGATACCCACCAGAGTAAAAACACACAAAACTTAAAGCTCACACCACTTATAAAACAATAACACAAGAGGGAAAGCAAAACAACACAGTGTCAGTCAGCATGATGAACAGAACAGTATTCCACATATCAATACTAACACTGAATGTGAAAGGTCTTAATGGCCCACTGATAAGACATAGATTGGCTGAATGGATGTAAAAACACAACCCAGTTATATGTTGTCTCTAAGAAACCAATTTAACTTGCAAAGACTAGCCCAGACTCAAGTTAAAGAGATGGAAAAAAAAAAAAAAAAAAAGAAAGAAAAGAAAAAGGCCATGCAAATGGAAGCCAAAAGCAGGCAAATGTAGCCATTCTCATATCAGATAAAATAGACTTTAAATCAATAATGGCAAAAAAGGACAAAGATTGTCATCATATAATCGTCAAGGGATCAATTCAACAAGAGGACATAACAATAATAAATATATGTGCACCTAACACAATAGCTCCTAGATTCATAAAACAAATCCTACTAGAGCTAAGCAAAGATATAAGTAGAACTGGATATATCATCAAAGCAGAAAGTCAAGAAAGAAACATTGTACCTAAATCGGACTCTAGAACAAATGGATCCAACAGACATTTACAGAACATTCTATCCCCAAACTATGTAATGTACATTCTTCTCATCCACATATGGGACATTTTCCAAGATTGATCACATCTTAGGCCACAAAACAAGTCTCAGCAAAGCAGAAAAAATGAAAGCATTCCATGTATCTTCCAAGACCACAGTGGAATAAAACTATAAATCAATTCTAAGAGAAATGCTAAAATCTACACAGTGTCATGGAAATTAAACAACCTATTACTGAATGATCCTTGGGTCAATGATGAGATTGAGATGGAAATCAAACTGAACAACAAAGAGGACACATGCTTTCAAAAATCTGTGGGAAAGAGGAAAAGCAGTGCTAAGGGGAAAATTCATAGACCTAAATCTTACATAAAAAAGACAGAAAGATCACAAATTAACAACCTAATGTTACATCTCAAGTAACTATAAACAGAAGAACAAACCAAACACAAAGCCACAAAAGAAAAGAAATAACAAAACTCAGAGCAGAACCAAATCAAATGGAAACACACCCCCCCACACACACCGAAAAACCAAATACAAAGGGTCAGTGAAACAAACAGTTGATTTTTGAAAAGATAAACAAACTTGAAAGACCACTAGCCAGATTAACCAGAAATAGAAGAGAAAGCATTCAAATAAGCTCAATCAGAAATGACAAAAAGACACTATAACTGATACCATCAAAATACAAAATATCATCTGTGGATACTGCAAAAACCTCTCTGAACACAAACTAGAAAACCTAGAGAAAATGGATAAATTCCTGAAAATACACAATTTCCTAAGCATGAATCAGGAAGAAATAGAAATTCTAAACAGACCAATAATGAGCAGTGAGAGTGAGGCAGTAGTAAAAAATCTCTCAATGACAATGATGACAAAAAGTACAGACAAGATAGATTCATAGCCAAATTCTACTAGACCTATAAAAAAGAGCAGGCATCTATCCTATAGAAACTATTCCATAACATTGCAAAGAAGGAATCCTTCCTATCTCATTCTATGACTCTAGTATCACCCTGAAAGCAAAGCCAGGAAAGGATATAACAACAACAAAAACCTACAGACCAATATCCTTCATGAATATAAATGCAAAAATCTTCAACAAAATACCAGCAAACTTCATTCAACAGCATATCAAAAAGATAATTCATCATCATCAAGCGTGTTTCATCCCAGGTATGCAAGGATGGTTCAACATATGGAAATCAATAAACATGATTCACCATGTAAACAGCAGCAAAAACAAAGACCATATGATCATCTCAATAAGTTTAGAAAAAGCACTCGATAAAACTCAGCATCCTTTCGTGATTAAAACCCTCAAGAAACTAGGCATAGGAGGAAATGCTGTATACTAGTAACATTCAAGCTAAGAGTCAATCAAGGACTCAATGCCATTCACAATAGTTACAAATAAAATAAAATACCTAGGAATATACTTATCCAAGGAAATGAAAGATCTCTACAAGGAGAGCTATAAACTACTGATGAAAGAAATCAAAGATGACATGAACAAATGAAAAAAAAATTAAATGATTATGGACTTGTACATAACATTTAACAACATTGTTAAAATGTCTGTGCTACCCAAAGTGATTTGCATAGTCAATGAACTCATCAAAATACCAATGTCACATTTCACAGATGTAGAACAAATAATTCTAAGCTTCATTTGGGAGAAAAAAATAGCCCAAATATCCAAAGCAATCTTAAAAAGAACAAATTTGGAGGCATCACATTACCTGACTTCAAATTATACTACAGGGCTATAGTAACTAATGTAGCATGGTACTGGTATAAAAGTAGAGACATAGACAAATGGTACGGAATGGAGACCCAGAAATATAATCATACAGCAATGACCAAGTGATTTTCAACAAAGCAGACAACAACATACACTGGGGAAAGGAAGCTCCGTTTAATAAATGGTACTGGGAAAACTGGATAGTCACATGCAGAAGAATGAAACAGGACCTCTCTCATCTCTCACCACAGACAAATATTAATTCAAGGTGGATAAAAGACTTAAATGTAAGGCATGAAACTAAAAATTCTAGAAGAAAACACAGGAATAACTATTCCAGATATAGGCCAAGGCAAAAAATTTTTGAGTAAAATCCTGAAGGCAAATATAGCAACAACAAAAATAAATAAATGGGAGTTAATTAAATTAAAATTGTATACACAGCAAAGGAAATAATCATCAGAGTAAAAGGACAACCTTCAGAATGGGAGAAAATATTTGCATACTACACATCCAAGAAAGGGCTAATATTCTACAAAGAATTCAGACAAACCATCAAGTAAAAAAAAACCTGCCTCATCAAAAAGTGGGCAAAAGGCATGATTGGAAGTTTTTCAGAAGAAGATAGACAAAAAGCCAATAAATAAATAAATGAGCAACATCACTAAGGAAATGCAAATTAAAAGCGTTAAGATACCACCTTACCCCTGTCAGAATGACAATATTAAAAAGTCAAAAAGCAAGAGATGCTGGCATAGATGTGGTGAAAAAGAAATTTGTACACTGTTGGTAGGACTGCAACTTAGTACAACCTCTATAGAAAGCAGTATGGAGAGTCCTCAAAGAAATAAAAGTAGACCTGCTATTAGATCCAGCAATCTTAATGCTGGATATCTACTCAAAGGAAAAGAAGTTTTTGGTTTTTTTTCTTTTCGAGACAGAGTCTCACTATATCACCCCTGGTAGAGTGCCATGCTGTCACAGCTCACAGAAACCTCAAACTCTTGGGCTTAAGCAATTCTTTTGCCTCAGCCTCCCAGGTAGCTGGGGCTATAGGCGCCCACCACAATGCCCGGCTATTTTTTTGTTGCAGTTGTCATTGTTGTTTAGCTGGCCCAGGCCGTGATCAAACCCACCAGCCTGGGTGTATGTGGCTGGCACCATAACCATGTGCTATGGGCACCGAGATGAGAAAAAGAAGTCATTTTATCAAAAAGATACCTGTACTTAACTGTTTATTGCAGCACAATTCACAACTGCAAAGATATGGAATCAACCTAAGTGCCATCAACTGAGTAGATAAAGAAAATGTGGTATATATGCCATAGAGTACTACTTAACCATAAAAAAGAGTGAAATAATGTCGTCTGCACGACTAAGGTGGAACTGGAGGCCATCATCCTACGTATTTCAGGAATGGAAAAACAAAATCACATGCATTCTCTAAAAATTGAGAGTTAATTACTGGGCACACATGGGCACAAAGAGATGTAAAGAACATTGGAAACCAAGAAGGAAGGAAGGTTGGAGGGGGTGAGAGATAAAAACTTACCTATCAGGGACAATGAACACTATTCTGATGACGGGCACAATGAAAGCCCTGACATCAGTATTATTTAATGTGTCCAGGTAACACACATTTGTACCCCCTTAGTATTTTGAAAAAATAATCAAGAAAATGGTAATTTTTTAAAAAAAGAAAGAATGCAGACCCAACAGAGAGCAGAAGGATCAAATACAACATTTAAGAAAACCTCCCATGAGTAGAGGATGTGTTTTTACACTGAAAAAATCAACCCAGCACTGAGCACCATGGATGAAAAGAGCCACAACAAGGCACATCATCTTGAAAGTTCTGAACACAAAGTGTAAACAGAAGAACCAATGAATTTTCAGAGAGAGAGAGAAAGAATAACATACAAACCAGAGAAACTGGAATGGCAGCTAAAAGACGATGCAGCGATGCCTCCCAAACTCTGGCTGGCATGTTTCCAGACTGGAATTCTACTCCCAGCCAAACTCCCAATCAAGGGTGAAAAAGAAATGCTCAGAAATGCAAGTTCTTAAAAAGCTTGTATCTAATGTGCCTTTCTCTGAAAAGTAAACAAAAAATGAAGAAGCTATATGAACATGCAGGAACTTGGAATTCAATCCCAGAGCCAGAGGAGGGAGGGTCCAGGAAGGCGGTGTGTGCTGGCCCAGTGGCTGCCCAGATGTGCAGAACCAGGGAGAACTTCCCAGGCCTAAGTGTATTGAAAGGAACTGGACACTTAGGGAGGAAAATTTGGGTGATTTACAGGAAGATCCACAGACAACTGTGCAAATGAAAAAAGAAGGCAGGTATTAACTCCAAGGAAAGTAGAAATAGAAAGGAACTGTAATCATTATAAGCTTCTAGAGTCAGCTTTAGATTATGTTTGCATAGCCTTAAAAACATGAAGACTGATTTTAGAGGAAGTGGGCTGGGGAAGGTGAATGAAAGAGAGATAAGTCCTTATATTCTAAAATGGAAATGAATGGATAATGCTTAAAATTAGAACTAATTAATAATAGAAGAAGAAACCAGATGCCAAGTATCTACACCGTGAAACCTCATTCAGAGGAAGTCTGAGGATGAGCAGAACTCAGCCAGGGTGACAGACATCAGGATAGTCATTATTCTTGGGCACAGGTATTAAATGGGATGGGATATGAGAGAATGTTCCAAGGAGATGGAAATGACCAGACCTAGATCTGGGTGTGATTACACAGCTCTCACATTTATATACCTCACGCATATGTATTTTATACCAGTAAGAAAAGGAATAGGAAGAAAAACAGCAGAAGCATGTGACTTACTAATACAGAGGAAACAAAATGAGTAGCTAAGGAAATTGAAAGTGGTTGCCTCTGGTGAGAGGGGCAGGGAAAAATTGTTCTGTACTAAGCTTTGTAGAATTATTTGACTTTATTAAATTATGTGCATGTATAACTTTTGATTTTTTAAAGGCTGAAAAAAATCAATTGAGCACACATCCTGCCAGGCAAAGAGCAATCCAAATCTTTTCTGTTGATTAGAAAAAGATCAGGCAGGAGATGCTGTGAAGTTGTAGGCAAGGCTGACTTGAATGGTCTCTGTCCCTGAAGGCCCTGCCCCTGGCTCCCCCTGTATCTGTGGAGTGGGAAGGACTGGTGCCGCCTAGGCACCAGCTCTGGGGACAGGGTCCTAGCGGTCAACCAAGGGGGGATGTTCTATGGAGGGCAAGAGGCACTGCCCATGGGCCTTTGTTGCTTTGGCAGAACAGTGGCAATGGCTCCAGGGAATTCCACAGACACCTGGCACACAAGCGACATTCCCAGCCTGCCTGGTGACCAGCCTCAGAGTGCAGGTGACAATCTGTGGGGGTCAGACTCACAGAACTGACAGTGCACGGACAGGACAGGGCCTGAGTGATGGCCTTACCCCATCCCCTGCCCCCGCCTCCTCACCTCGCAGGTTTCGGATGAAATCTTCCAGCATCATCTTCCGGTCAGGTTTGATGTTGGGGCTATACATGTCGGTGTTGAGGAGGATGATGGCGAAGGCGAGGATGAAGATGGTGTCAGGGTTGTGGAACTGCTGCACCACCTCAGGGTTGCACATGCAATAGCGCTGGCTGTCACGGGGAGGCACAGAGTGGATGCTGAGCCCTCCTCACCCCAGGCTCTAGCAATGGGGGCTGCTCAGGGGGGTATCCCAGCTCCGTAGGGGTGTTAGGCCCAGGGAGATCACTGTCTTCCCTGTACCCTGTTCCTCTTCCCAACTGAAGGGACAGGCTGGTGGCACATTCCCAAATGCCCTGAAGTACCAGCTTCACACAAAGG
This sequence comes from Loris lydekkerianus, assembly GCA_963574355.1. Classification (NCBI taxonomy): domain Eukaryota; kingdom Metazoa; phylum Chordata; class Mammalia; order Primates; family Lorisidae; genus Loris; species Loris lydekkerianus. The sequence goes on along the minus strand of CAUYPK010149402.1, from coordinate 6,253 downwards.
CTCGATGAAGATCTGCTCACAGATGGGCCAAGTGCCTTCTAGCCCCCTGGAGGGCCAGGGCTGCTCCCAGCTGGGGGAGCTCCAGGGCGTTTGCCCCTTCACTTGCCTTCCCTCCTTTCTCCCCAGCCCACCCTCCTGCCACACCAGAAGGGGCTCCCAACTGACCCTCCAGCAGCTCCTGCCCCCAGGCACACAGCAGCTCTGCTTCCCCACCCCGGGAGTCTGGAGGGGTCTGGCATGGAGTTGGGAGGGGCCCACCTGAAGGCCTCGATGAGCCGCTCCACTTTCTGGGCCTCCCCCTGCACACGAATGTGTGCCTGGAACTTTCGCAGAGCCTCGTCCAGCTCCATGCTGGAGAAGTCCATCTCGTCCACCACGCAGCTGAGGGCAAGAGGGAGGAGGCGCGTGAGGATCAGCTGGTCCCCCAACTCCCCTGCATCCACCCTGCTGGCCCCTGACACCAGTCAGGGAGGGTTGATGCAGGGCTTCCTAGGCTGCCTGTCCTGTGGGCTCCTTACTGACCCAGGAGCACCACGTGGCCCCATCTCCTCTCATCCCACATGGTGTTCCTGGGAGACAGGTCCCTAACAGCCCAACCTGAGGCCCAGAGAGGTCAGCTGGCAGCCAACGCCATAGAGCTAGGTAAAGGCTGAACTCAGATGTTCCAGCCCCAAATCCATGTTCTCTCCTCCCAAGCTCAGAGAATGTCAGAGTCAAACAAAGCCTTAACAGTAAATAAGACAAGAAATACATTTACTCTCCTATTCTTTCAGAGGCCTGCTACCAGGCTGTATTTCTCCCCAGGTGAATTTTCTCACCCCCCTTTTGGTCTCCAGGGGACTGAACTCTCCCTGTAGAGTCCTGTGGCTGTGGTGAGGGCGCTAAGCCTCCAGCCCTGGCCTGCTTCTCTCTAGCTGCCCCTGCCCGAAGGAGAGGCTATGGCAGGAAGGCCATGGCCTCTGAAGAGTAAGTCACAAACTTAGCCTAATGTGAGGGGACAGTGTGATAGGCAGGGCCAGGTCCTGGCTCTGGCTCCCCCACAGAACTGAGTGTGATTCTGGCTCGCTGCCTCACTCTCTGAGCCCGGGTTTGCTCTTCTGAAAAGGCAGGAGGCTGGAGTCCCTGCTTCCCAAGGCCTCTTTCTACCTGTGAAATGCCGCCTCCACTCTGGGGGTACCTCTGAATGCCCCACTTCAGTGAGTGGAGGAGGAGGGGTCACAGGCCCCCACCCAGCTAAGCAGGCTGTGGCCTGGACCCTCCTGCCATGGAGTCTGGGGTCAGGGTCCAGCTGGCAGCCCCTCCTGCTCATGTCCCCTGAGCCCGGCTTTCCCTTCAGTGTCTTTGAGGTAGTGAGCATGTGTATGTGTGTGTCATCAGCTCCTGGAGCTGGAGTTACCTGTGTCCCATTCTGCCCCGACGCCCCACCCCAGTCTCCTCTCAGCGGGCCCTTTCCAGCCCCCACACTGCCCCAATGCTGCCCCCTTCAGGCCGGCATGCCCTGTCTGCTTCCATCGTCCCTGGCAGACTCTGCAGGGGTGTCACATCCCTGGGCAATCAGCTGCCTGCCCTGCACAGAGCATGATTCGGGACCACCACTGTGAGCCCAGTGCACCGAGGACTCAGGAAACATCTGCAGTGCGGGCTGAGCTCTGAGCAGGACCTGTTTCCTCTATGACCCCAGCTTCCACTGGCCCACTGCCTGGAAGACTCAGAGACACAAGTTCTGCCATCAATTTGCAGGATAAAGCAAGGGAGATGACCCAGGAGTAGTGGTCAGAGGACTCTAGAGAAGAAGGAGGGCTAAGAGGGAGCTCGGGCTGCTTTCCTCCCACACACCCCGAAGGCAGCGCCCACAGCCACCTTCAGGCTGGGAGCCAAACTCTGCTCCTCTCAGGCTCAGCCCTGGAGAGTGAGCGGGTGACAGGACGGGGCTGGAGTGGAGGTGACATTGATGTCTGTGTATCTGAGGAGGTGGCTGGGTAGCAGAGGCCTCTGGGCCAGCAGGCAAGATGCTGTTGTGACTTCTTGGTGGGCCCTGTCACCTTCACCTTGCACTGACAGAGAAAGTGTAGACTGGGTGGGTGCCAGCCTGGAGCATCTCTCACCCCAGGTCCTTGCCGTGTGGGGCTCAGGAGGGAGCGGTGGGCTCAGGCAGCCCAACTCTGGCCAAAAGAGGCCTGGATCCTTGCAGGATCCCACAGTGGACCCTGGTCCCTCCAGTCTGGCATCAGCAGCTCCCCAGGACTCACCACCATCTCTTATTTCCCAGCCCACACTGCCCCTGCTCTCTTCATGTGGGCCCTGAACCCTGAGGGGTTCCCACATCTGTGTCCCTCTCAAGGCCTCTCTCCCTGCACCTTCTGCCCCAGAGCTCGGACCAGGGCTTGCCCTGCAGTAACCGGGGTGGGTGCTGAGTGGCCCAGTGCGCTATGGGGACAGGCGATGGGAGGAGGTGATAAGAGCAGCTGGAGAGGGTGGGATTTGCTTAGCCAGGCGCAATGACCTAGTTTCCAGCCTTTCACGCAGGGGACAGGCAGCCACTCACTCGCTTACTCGGGGCTGTGGCTAAAAGCCCCAGTATTGAGCCAAGACCCAGCAGCCAGGGGCCAGATGTGGAAGGAGCAGCAGTGTGGAGAGGCTGCCATGGAGCTGGGCTGGATACATCAGTCAGGGCCCAGGGGGACGAGGGTGGAGTCTGGAGGGCTGCCACCCAACGTCTTCTGGTGTGTTCTGAGGACCCCACTTTAGAATCAGAGGTGGCTTGTTAAATGTAGGTCCCTGGACCCCACCCCGGATCTAACAGATTAGATAGAACATTTGGAGGCAAGGTCTCAGAACCAGCATTATTTTTTTCAAAAAACCTCTCAATAATTTGTTTATTTTGATTTTAAATTAAGCACTTGTCAACAACTGTGGAAGTGGTAAGAAATGACTTATAGATATACCTAAAACTATTACCCGAGTGCTAAATTGAATGGAATACTTCTTAGGGTATTTTGTCATTTACTTCAATTAAATTCAAGGTCCTTATACTTCATCTGTTTCTGAGCTACGGTGACTATAACTGGGGCATCCAAAGAATGAAACCAGCTAATCTCCACATATACTTTTCTGAAAGCTTGGGTCTGGCAAAATGCACCTCACAATATAGAAAGCAGAATTGTGCTTTCTATTGGAGTTGAACCAATATAAAGAGCCCCAAAAGGGAGGGATGGAATAAACATTTTAGCTTAGAAAATACTCCTGAGGACCTCTTCCTTCCTTCCTTCTCTCTCCCTCCCTCCCTTTTCCTTGGAATCAGCATTCTTCATAAGCTTGCCAAGTGATTTTTTTTTTTTTAACTGTAGAATTATCTTTTTATTTTGGGTAAAAACCCACAGTCATTTTGGGGAGCTGTAATTAAGATTTAACAGCATTATAATTCTAACGAATAATTTAAATATGCTTGTGAGATAAATATAATATTTTATGGGTATTTTGGAACCCCAGTATTAAGACTACAAATACACACTAGCCTACATCTATCACCAATGACTCATACTGTTTCTTTCTAATGAATCGACCATTGCATTTCCAAAGTTCTGAAATGGCCAACAGACCATAGAAAGATAATTCTTTAGGCTCCTGCTTGAAACCAACAGCTTCAGCAAACTGCTGGCCTTGATTCAGGGCCAACTCTCTAAGTGATTCTTAAAATGCAAAAACCAATGGCTGAGTTGGGGGCAAGGGTGGGAGGGGGCCTGGCCCATGGGAGGCTTTCAAAATGTGAACCCAGGAACTCACAGACCAACGGGCAGTAGCCCCACACTGAATAGGGAAAAGACATGACCCTCCTCCACAAGGCAGGCCACCTCCTGCTACAGAGCTGGGAGCTGGACGTGGTGCCCTCTCAGGACCCCTCCCCCCCGCATTCTCTGACAAGGACCCAGAGGCAGAGAGAGCCACTGTCACTCTTTTCAGCACTGCAGAGGGCAGGTGACTGTGACAGCACTTCTAGCTGGTTTTGGACACAGCTCATGATGACTGGCAGCTTCTCCCCTCCCCCTTCCCAGGTCATCACCATCTGCCCTCCTGGTAGGGCCTGCATCCTGGGGAGGGTGGCTGGGAGCAGGACTGTGCTCTCAGTCCTGTCACCTGCAAGCACCTGCAGTCCTTATCTCTCGAGCTAGATCCCTTCCTCACTTCCCAAGTGGCAGCTTCAGCCTGCACCTCAACCTTTTCTGTCTCTCCCTTCTCCCTGCTCCATCCTGCTGCTTCTCATATTTTGCATTATCTACCTCCATCTACTTCAAATCTCTCCCTTTCCTTTCTTCCCTGCCACTCTGGAACCCTCATGGGGAGAAGAGTGTCAACAGATCACCGAATCCTTCTTGCTGCTCAGATCCTGGATAGCCAACAACCATCTCTCCTTGCTGATCATCTTTAAGTGAACAACATTGCACATTCCTGCTGTTCTTTTCTGGTGCATATTCTTACCATTTTACTGAAAGCAAAACTAAGGGCACGAACGGGCTTGCCCCTCTCCCCTCCCCCAACTAGGAAGAGCAGGCTTTGGCTTCCTGGGCGTGTGAGCTCTACCTCCACCGCACAGTGGCTGGACCCTCCCCACCTAAATCCTGTGTGTACTCCTGCGGTGGCCATGGGGGTGCTAACCCGAGGGTAGCAGGTCCTCACCTGAGTCAGAGTATTGCTTTCAGTGCCTCATTATGAGTGCAATAACTTAGTCTTCTCAAAGGCCTGTGCAATATTAACCATTATCCTATATTCCTATTCTGTATGAGGAGACTGAAGCTCATAGGAGAGATGGCCCTGCAGGGGCACTGCACATATCTCTGTCCTTGCTGCACGCCCTGGTCCAGGCAGGTTGCACATGTACTGCCCTCGCCAGCTCTCTGCTGTTCCAATGTATCTCCCTCTGCAGGCTGCTGTCTCACCTAGGTGGGTGGTGATGGGATGTTAGGTGTCAAGAGAGAGCAATGGGATACATTTGCAGAGTTATGACTGTTGGTGTATACATCAACATTCAGCACAGAGGCTGTGGGTCACCAGTGGGCTCAGGGCTGGCCTGGGCACATAGAGCCCATAACCAGGCCATGTCCCTGACCTCCTGCCTACCCCTTTCCTGGGCTGTTTCTGACTTCCACAGTGGCTGGCTGGGTTTCCTTGTTTCTTTCAACAGACATGCACCCATGGCTCCTGTGTGCAGGCTGTGCTAGGGACGTGGGGTAAGTGGCAAGTAACACGAACACGGTGGGAGAGACAGGCATGAAACATAGGGTCAGAAATAATTCTTTAACTATAACTGGGACAAGTCCTGCAAAGGGAAAGCACAGGGTTCCATGAGGGATGAAGCTGAGGCATATTTTGCACTGCTATGTCTGGGAAAGCCCCTTTGGGAACATGACATTTGAGCTGAGACCTGAGGATGAGTAGGAGTTGGCCGAGGGAAGGAGTGGGAAGAGCTTCTGGCAGGGTAGGGGGGAAATAGACACAAAGGCCCTTTGGCAAAGGACTGTCAAGGACCCAGAAAATGCCCCTGAGACTGCAGTGCCGACAGTAATGGGAAGAACAGCCACTATGGGGCTGGACAGGTGGGCAGGGACTCAGTCTGTCAGCTTTGTGGGTCACAAGAATTTTGGAGTTGATTCTAAATGCAATGGGAAACAAATGACCAGAGGAGCAGCATGATCCAGTTTGCTCTAAGAAGCTCTCTGGCTGTTGGGGGAGGATGAAGAGCAGGAGGAGCAGGAACGAGAGTGAAGCAGGGCCTGGCTGGAGGGCTATTGCACAGGTCCCAGCTAGAGGTGACAAGGGGCTTGGGCTGAGGCAGGAGCAGTGGAGATGAGCTGAATGTGCAATCAAGAGATGATAGATGGGGTGACAGAAAGGACGTGGTCAGTGAGGAAGAGGAAGAGTCAATCACGCAGCCCAGAGCTCGGCCTGGGCCCTGAGCCCAGAGGGATTCTTCTCTGAGATGAGTGCATGATGGGCTGGGCGCACACTTGAGGGGAGAGGTGGAAACTGCGGTTTTTTTTGTGTTTTTTTTTTTTTGTTTGTTTGTTTTTTTATTAAATCATAGCTACGTACATTGATATGATCATGGGGCATCATACACTAGCTTCATAGACCATTTGACACATTTTCATCCCAATAGTCAACATAGCCTTCCTGACATTTTCCTAGTTACCGTGGCATGACATGAGACTGCGGTTTTGGACATGGGAAGTGTGAGATGTTCTTTCAGATAGTTAGG
>CAUYPK010149401.1:0-16840 GCA_963574355.1 Loris lydekkerianus | reverse complement strand
GCTGAGGCAAGAGAATTGCTTAAGCCCAAGAGTTTGAGGTTGCTGTGAGCTGTGATGCCATAGCACTCTACCGAGGGCAAAGTGAGACTCTGTCTAAAAAAAAAAAAAAAAAAAAAAAAGCACATTGAATAAGTCCTGTGTCATCAATAGGGTGTTTTACGAATGATGGAGTGTGACCTCCAAGGATAAATCATAAAAGATGTTGTAGCTGAGGCCTCCTGTCAACACCCAGCACCGACTGAGAAGCACACGAGTGAGCCACTTGGGAGAAGATCCTCCATCCCCAGTGAAACCTTCCGATGACAGCGACCTCAACTGTTCCTGAACTTCACTGTCTTGAAAGAACTTGAGCCTAAGCTATTCAGCTCAGCTTCCTCCATGTTCCTGAGCCACAGAATTATATATATACGTTTATATTATATATAAACGTCTGTTATTTTTTTTTAACTACTAAGTTTAAATTTATTATGTGTTATATGACTAATACATCTTAAGATAGAAATTTTTACTTAATAGATATCATAAAAAGAGAGTTTCTATGACAAACTCGAGTACTGCAAGTGCAGATTAAAAGATGGAGGTTATGTGGGAAAAGACGACTGGGGACAAATTAGTTTCTTGTAGCAAGAAGGATTGAATTAACTTATATTTGCAATATGAAGAAAATATTTTAAAACTCAACAGTAAGAAAAAGAAAACAATATTGAAGTCCTTATTAGTGAAGGTTGTATTGATTTGTTTGGTTTATCAAAGAGTCCAGGATACACATACTGATTGCAACATGTACCACCCTCTAGTCCAAGCCAGGTGACTATAATAAGAGCCTCCAACTAGTCTCTCCGCACCCTCTCTGCCTGCCCCATATATTGACACCGAAGCCAGAAGTGTCTTTAGTGTCGCTGCTGCTTTGAAAAATACTCCCTTGCTCCTCAGGTGGAGCCCGAGGTCTTGAGCAGGCCCCAGGGGCTACATGCTTGACCCTGCCCTCTCTTCCAGCCTCAATCCACAGCCGTTGCCATGTTCTCCTTGTGCCCCCAGCCTCACAGGCTGCCTTGAAGTCCCTCCAGCTTGTCATGCCCCTTCTCACTTCTGGCCTTTGCATATGTTGCTCTTTCTGTCTGATACACTCCTCAGGGCTTTCTCCCATCCCGCATTCTCCTCCTGGACTCCCCTCAAACCCCAATCTCATCCTCATTCTTCAAATTTCAGTGCTAGGGTCCGTCCCTCAGGGAGCCTTTGACTGATGTCTTGGTCCAGGCTAAGATCTTGCTCATATGCTAGTAGGGACCCTCTGCGTTTCCCTCCAAGCCTTGGTTGAGTGAGTAATTATTTGATTCATGTGTCTCCCACAGGTGACTATAGGCAGAGCCACTCCTGCTGTTTGTGCCCTGCACAAAGGCGCCCAGGCCAGATCAGAGGCAAACAAAACCCCGCCCTGGCTCAACCTTCCAAGCTGCGCCTGTGTCTGCATCATACATCCTTTACTCGGGGGTTGGGGAACTAGTTTATACTGGGTGCTCCATAAGAACACGGTGGCTTCTGATGTAGGTCACCAAGGAATCCCCAACAATTAGCACATGGACAACATTCAACAAATATTGGTTTAATTGATTTATTTATTAATTAAGGGCCAGTTCTATCCAGATCTGATTTAATTTGGGCACTGTCTAAATCAGGAGTGTCCAATCTGCTGCCTGGGGAACACATGCTGATTTTGTGAGGACTTTTTTTTTACCTTGTTAGTGTTTGTGTATTTACTGTGTGGCCCTTAGTCCTCCAATGTGCAGCAGAGAAATAAAAGGTTGGCCACCCCTGATGCTTCTTGCTGCTAAGCATTTTCTACTGGGTTGCCCTAAATGACCTGTATTCCATAGTCATCCCTCCCGTATTCCTCAAACCACAAATACCTCTGGGAAGGAAAACAGACTAAATCAATAACATCTTCATGTGAGCTAATTTATCCAAGATTAGAAACTCAATTGCTTTATAAAAGAAAAATAAGACTAAGAACAAGTGAGTTGTAATAAGGAAGAAAATTCCAGAAACTTCCCAATTTTTTCCAGGCCATCAGCAATTTCTCTGAGAAGAAATAATTAAAATATTTCATGGAATTCCATTGTGAAATGAGAGGATTTTAACTTAAAATTAGTTAATTTTCCACCAGATAGATTGATCGAGACATCAGCATACAACCATATTCTTTTTCTCATTCTAACTTTTCCATAACATACTTTCAACCAGGGATGGATCTAAGTTTGGGGTGTCTGAAACGAGTACAGTTTAGGAAATCTTATGTAGATACTATATAAAAGTATATCACCCAACACAAGCAGATGTGTGAGTGGCTCTGGCTACAATTTCTCACTTTTCCAAATTTTGCATAAATACACAACCATGTGAACTGAACATAAATGTAATCACACGTGACCATGTGACACCCCACACCACCACCACACCCGAAGCTTGGGATGGGTCATGCATGGAAGAAGCCCTAGAAGTCGGCCTTAGCATTCACCAAAGCCTAGTCCGGCTCTCTTTCTCCCTTCTAATTCCCATAGAGAGAGTGTCAGTGGTCTCTCTTCAGCTCTTTATGTATTTTTATCTTTTCCTTTGCCTCTGTAACAGCTATGGTTGTCTTCAACATGGTCAACCAGCACATAGACATAGAGTCTAGTTTAATCAACATTGTTGGATACCTCCTGTGTTCCAGGCTGGGGATACAGCTAAGAATACCAGAGACAAGTTCCAGTCTTTTACAGGGGGCTCCAGGAAGAAGGCAATAGGATAACCGATCAAATATTAGGGAGTGAGAAGACAAGAAGAGGAGAAAATGTGCTCAAGGGTGAACAGGTGATCTGGGTCAGCCTTTCCGAGCAAGTGGACTTTAAGGTGAGACCTTGGAGACAAGAAAAAAATCACCCATTCGTAGCTGGTCAATATCATGAATAACTGCAAAAACCACTGATTTGTGCAAAAGCAACCTGCCTGAAAGAAGACCAGTGCAGCCTCACAAGAAGGTCAAGGCTTTGGGGGCTGGAGTAATGAATTTGGATTTCATTCTAGGTGCAGCGGGAAGCCTGTGAAGGGAACTAAGCAAAGTGGTGACACGGTAGGATTTATCTTTTTAAGGAATGGCTCTGGTGACTGTGGAGAGGAGACATCTGTAGTGGGACACCAGGAAGCCAGGGAGGAGGCTACTCAGTAGAACGATGGGAAAGCTTGGGGTCACCAGCAGAGCCCCCTCCCAGGTGCCACTCATCCCTTAACCACAGTGTAGGCATTTGGCAGGACCCTGACTAAAAAAGACAACTACTAAATGGCTTTCTAGCATTGCCTAAGTTTTTCCAGATCCGTTTTTTCCAAATGTCTCCTCTGGAGGGGGTGGGGGGACTGGTGTGCTCCCACTTCACGGGCACAATGTAAGCATATATGGCACACGGCTTGGGTGCGGGACAAAGTGCAAGAGGGACTGTACCTAAGAAACACAAACATCGTGACCTCGTTGTTTGCACCCTCGCATTAATCTGAAAACAAAAACAAATGCATCCTCTGAATATTGTACAGACAGATGGAAGATGAGGGAGGGTACAGGGAGAAAATAGGATATCAATTCATTCCCAAGTTTTGCTTTAGAGACAGAAAGAAAAACATAATTTCGCTGAATGGGGGCACAAAATCAGAATAACCCCGCCCACCCACCCAACCCAGCTCTGGAGTTAGGCAGACATAGACTCAAATCGTGTGTCCACTATTTACTAGTCACGGGACCTCACCTTACTTCTCTGCACCTCAGTTTCCTGATCTCTAAAATCACGTTAATAATATCTAGATAGCATCTCAGTGCGGATTAAAGGGAACTATGTGAATAAAGCACATAGTTTGTTGCTAGGCAAAACATAGGCATATTCTTCCTCCCCTGTGTGCAGACTTGGCCCCGAGGCACAGGTTTCTAATGTAGTCGGAGCAGATGTCTCTGCTGCCCTTCACTGCAATTCAACCCCGCCACTCTTCAGCGAGCCTTTGAAGCCCATCCAATCTTACAGAACTGCTTTTGCGGGTGAGACATCTCTGAGAAGTTCAATTGTGCTTTGGTCCAAAGTCATTTGCCATTCTCCTGTCCCCAACACACAGGTCCCTCTGTGTTGATCTAACCAATTGGTAGTGTTTTGAGTAATACATCACGAGGCCAATGGCGCCTTAACGATGTATTACATTAATATATCATCAAAGCCGTGGCATTGTTATGATATATTACTTTAATACATCATTGGAATGCCACGGCTCTAATGATGTATTACTCAAAACCATAGCAACAGCTACAAGGATCAAGATAAGTTTTGTATTTTATAAACGTATTCTAGTAAATATAATTTTTTAAAGTTTCCACGGTAAAATATGAGTTCAAAGGAAATACGAGGATGCAAGGTCTTCTGAAAAGTAAACATCGTGACGTTTCTAGGGTCGTCTTCCTCCCACCATCTACGACACAGCCTGCTCCTAAGTTCATTTTAAACTATCTCATCCAAATCTCCTAAGAGTGATATCACTACTGAAGGTATGATTCTCTGAGTTTCTCAGGGATCTTCAGTTTAATGTCACCATTGCACATTTATAGAGAAGTTATTTTTCCAGTGGTCATTTGAGCATTTTCATCTACTTTTCCAAAAGATCCTAACCTGTCTAGGCAGAAATGTCCTTCAGCAAATATTGGACAAGTTAGCTTTTTATGTAGCAAGAATCTGAATACCCAGTACCCCTGGCTGCTCCTTCTTATTGTGGGATGAGAGTGTGGGGGCGAGGGATATATAAGTTTACAGGTCCTCTCTGAGAGATTTCCATTATGTGTCAGAGGGATTTAGACCTAAATCTCACATCTACCATCTGGCAGCCTTGAGCCTTCACTATTTTTTGGCACAGTGAAAACTGACCAAGAAATGGGAGTGGTGTCGTTGCACCAATTGCAACAGTAACAATGTCAGTAATAACAGGAAAGTAGTTTAGTCCTTATCCTCATGGCAAATCTCCACTAACTAGAGTTCTACTCACTTGGAAATAGTTTGAAGAGCAAAAATGTGGGCGTGCGCGCGCACACACACACACACACACACACCCCATGGGAGAACAAGATTCTGAAGCTGAGGCGTTGACCCCAAGCTTCTTAACAAGACCCTGATGTTCTCATAACCACACTCCCTTGAATTCAATGTTTAAAATTTAATCCCTCAGAAAATTCAGGACAGTGTTATTTAGAGGAGCAACTCAGTTGTGGGTGGAGGTGAGATTTTCTGTTTCTGAAATTTTTCTGTTTTCTGTTTTCTGTTTTTCTGATTTTTCTGTTTCTGAAATTTCTGAGTTAGAGCTTCCTACTCTCGGTGTCTGGCATGTTGTAAAATTTTAAAGCACCCAAACTACTCTGCGATGCTTTGATTTCCATGTCCTGGTATCTTTCATTCTTTCCCCAGCATTGGCTAAAATCTATCATATCAGATCCTTCTGAACACCTCTCAGAGGCAGGAAGGCCTTTTTCTCATTCTGAGTGCCCGACTTGAAAATTGAATTCTCTCTTTCTCTTTTCCTCTTCATCTGGGCTGAAGGACTGCGAGGGAGCCAGCTGCCTGAGAACAGATGAGGCGAGAAATGAGGATTCAGCACCCACCACTTCCTGCCACGTGCTAAATGATCAGTTTAGTCTCAACCAGCAGATAGAGAAAGAAAACGCCCAGGGAGAGACAAGAAGACTCACACTGGAAAAGAGAAGAATGACAAAGATCTTCCGATCAGAAATGTGAGATTTGTGCTACGGGGAGGCTGAAGAAAAAATGTACTAAATGTTTTTGTAGTTTGTTCTTGAAGATAACTAGAGAAAGGGAGCCTGGTTGCTCATTAACCAGAGAGTTACAAGGGTCTGAGACCGGGATCAATCCCTGGTTTACAAATGAGGCATGGGAAGTGCTAGGCAGCCCCTGCGATTCCCAGAGAGCGGCGTGATTCCATTCTGCGGCCATCACACAGCGGCATTTAAGGTTTTCTCTGCCCCAAATGGTCATCTTTCTTCATCTGCTATACTCGGCCCAAATGTTGTTCAGCTTAAGTCCCTCCGGACTTCCTGACTTCTGCCTGTGGTGATTTTCTTCTTACTCTGATTCCTTACAGTTGACTATCCCTCTACTTTTTTTTTTCTTTTGCCGAAAGTCTCTCTCTGTCTCCCAGGCTAGAGTGCCCTGGTGTCAGGGTCATGATAACTCACTGCAACCTCAAATCCTCGGGCTCAAGCAATCCTTCCTCAGACTCTCAAGTACCTGGGACTACAGGCACACACCATCATGCCCAGCAAATCTTTCTATTATATGTAGAGACAGGGTCTTGCTTTTGTTCAGACTGGTCTGAAACTCCTGGCCTCAAGCAATCCTCCCATCTGGGCCTTCCACTGTGCTAGGATTGCAGGCATGAGCCACCATGCTGGGCAGTTAGCTTTTATCTTTGGTGACTTTATAGTATTATTTTCCCTTTCTGAGGTATGCTCAATAACTTCAACTTCAGGAAGGGCAGCTGGGCATGTTGGCTTATGCCTATAGTCCTAGCACTCTGGGAGGCCGAGGCAGGGTGGATCACCTGAGCTCATGGGTTTCAGACCAGCCTGAACCAGAGCCATATCCTGTCTCTAGGAAAAATAGCCAGGTGTTGTGGCAGGTGCCTGTAGTCCCAGCTACTTGGGAGGCTGAGGCAAGAGAATCACTGAAGTCCAACAGTTTGAGGTTACTGTGAGCTATGATGCCACAGCACTCTACCAAGGGGGACAAAGTGAGACTCTGTCTCAAAAAAAAAGGAAAAAAAGGCAGCCTTTGGGGTCACACAGACCTGCTCTAGGCAGGGTAAGGAATGGTGGGAGGGGGCAAAGACACAGCCTCTGTGTCGGAGGGCAGGGCTGCATCATGCTGGGTGCTCCCCTTGCAGAGACCCTCACAAATCAGCTATTCAATACAGGGTGTCCATAAAGTCAGGAAACAGATCGTATTATATGCTTCTTTATACAGATTAAATATGTTATTAGTGCCTTTATGTATGTTTGCCTGGATTCAGACTTTATGGACAACCTGCCTCTTGCACAGATGAAGGAAGTTCTGACACAGTCCCCTAAATCAGGGTGCAAAGTACAACTTTTATGTCCCAGAATTTCTGGTTCTTCATTTCACCAGTATACCGCAGACATTTATTTCTAAAGTTTTAAGTTGAATTGTTAATACGTCATTTTTACGTATACTTAGATATATGTAGACAAAGATACAGTTAGATATACAGAGACATACACAATCTGCAGTTTTCTCTACCACAGAGAGTAGTTTGAAACACCTACTCAAATAAAGATGACTAAGTACTTGGTAATTTTGGTCTGGCTTCTTCAAAGAAAATTAGAAACTGATGGCTTTACCAGAGCTCTTATTAAGTAAAAGCTATCACCATACAGTCTCTCAAGGAGATTTATCTTTTTGTACATAGAAAAACTAATAATTACTTTAAGTAAACAAAAGTTCATGCTCATCAAAAGAAGGCTCTACCTTAATTCTTTTAACTTTTCCTAGAAACCATTAAGATAGCCATTCAAAGTCAAAACATTTTCACGATATAAGAAAAGGAACATTTATTGCAAAGCATTCATAGTTAAAAGTTGGAAAACATGTTCTTCTGAGATAACATCTGCAAAAAGGACCTACCAGCTACTTAATTAATGTCTCGCATGTATTCATAGAAACACTACATACCATGGTTTACCAATCTAACAACACTGCACAATGAATCAGTTTTGTGAAACCGATGTCCATTAACCACACCAAGGATATGCCCTCATCCGTGGAGTATTCAAACTCACTCAAACACTTGATGAGAACAACATGAAAATTGAGTTTCCCGTCAGGGTCAGGACGTAGCATTTTTGCTTCATATACAATGAATAGATTCCTTTCCTTTTTCACTTTCCAATGATTGTGTGTGTCGGGCAGATAGAAACAACAGAACCCTGTACTTCCGAAATCTCAGCATCTCAGCATGGGTGTGTACATTAAGTGGAACAGAGTGACGCCCACGTGACACTTTTCTGAGGGAAAACACTTCTCCCTAGGAAGAAAAAAAAAACGTGGTCAGGCATTATACGTTTCCCCAGTAACTCCAGTCTCTTCTTCCCCTTCCTTCCTGCTGTGCTATATCCTTTGTTACCGAGATAACTTGTTTATAAAAGTGCTTGTATCAGTTACTGAAAACAAGTGACACGTGGTTCACCTGGGGGGGGGGGGGAGGTTATGAAAGTGAATGCCAGGAAGAAGCCAGAAATTAAAGGAGACTTTCCTTTCTGAATCTTCAGTTCTATTATGAAGAAAATTTAAGCTTATAAAATTGTCACTTGGGTACCAGATTTCCTCTAGGACCATGACTACTAAATATTTAAACACGTCTAATATGTACAAAGAGAGCAGTGGGGATTTATTCCTACACAAATGGTGACGCTCGGTTCAACTCTGCCTCCCTTCACCCACCAGGTTCCAGGCCTCTGCTTTCTCTCCATTCCTTGAACAGGCTGAGCTCTTTCTTGCCTAATATTTGGTCCTCAGGGTCTTCACGTGGCTGGATGCTGCTACCGTTCACACCCCCGTGTGAAGGTCTCTTCAGCGAGGCTTTCCCAGCCTCTTGGTCTAAGGCACTACCCAAGCACTTGCTAATTTCAGTCGTCACACTTCTCTGCCTGATCTTTCCTTTCTACGTTTATTTCATTGCCCCGTCATCATTAGCATGTAAGCTCAGGGAGGGTGGACACTGGCCTGCCTTATTCACAGCCACGTCCCCAGAGCCTAAAACTTTATTTTCACATAATAGATGCGGAATAGGTGAATCAACTTGAGATTTAAAAAGCTAAAAGATTTTAACAATTAAAAATTGATGTCAAAGAACAATCATGAAAATATTCAGAAAATGCTTCAAAAGCAGCTAGACAAAACACTAGGCTTACATAAGACCTATTGATGGGGACATTAGTCACTTTGCACCTGAGTTGCCCTGGAGTGCACAAGGGCCCAGCCGTGCTGAAAGGAAAGAATAAACTCTAGATGACACTCAGCACCTAGGAGCTGGCCTGCTGGAAGTGGAGCGCTGTTGGCAGAAAAGATGTCCTGCCTGGATTTGCCCAAAGCAACACGAAGAAATCTCAACTCCTGAAGAGGATCAATGTTTAGAATGAATAAAATTCTTGGCAGAAAGAGAGCTGTGGAAAAGAAGTTGAGTTATTGGAGGAGCCAAAGGGATTTGAATATTTCCAGAATATCTCCAATCAACAAACAAGTTTAAAAGTCTGTGCCTCTAGGTGTTTCCTGTATCTTGTGAGACATAAACTGGGCAAATACACCTGGTACAAGGGTGACATTAGAGACTTCAGGACATCTGAAGCTTCCAAGACCTGGAGCAGCACCCAGGAGACCCATTAGCATAAAACCCCCACTCTCAGGACAATCTTCGATCAAGGGTACAAAATTTATCATGTTTGGAGCGTAGGGAGCAACCTGCCTCTATTCTTCCAAGAGCATCCAAAACCCTACAATACACAGGAAAAAAATCACCATCACACTGAGCCCCAGAACTAGTAATGGTGCGTTTAACCATCCCAGACTAACGTGTGTGTACTCATGGGCTAACTTGCATTTGAATCCTGGCTCCTTCACTTGTTAACCATATGATCTCAGACAAAGTTACCAAAACTACCAAAGCTGCCTCTCAAAGCTACCATTTTCCCATCAGTTATAAAATAATAGAATAATAATATTTTCTTGGGGTTATTGGCAGGGCTAAATGAGCTAAGTTATGCAAAGCTCTTAGCAAAGAGAAAAGTTTCACTAATTGGGGGCTATTCTAATTATTATTGGCATTATAAATACAAGTGGATGTTATGAAGATATAAAATATTGCAGACTAGAGAATGGTGGCTCAGAACTTTTAGTTTTGTGAATCCATTCACAAAAGAGCTGCCAAAGAAAGAGTTCAAAGTCCAAAGCTTGAATTGCTTACATGCTGGTTATTTGCCCTGCCTCTTTTTGACAAATCTCTTGATTTGGGTATATAAGCTAATATGGCATGTTCTTAACAGTATGTTATTGCTTCTCTAGAAGGAATTATATCGTATATCCGCAGGATGAGACTCACCACTCTTGGGCTATAATTAGTTCATGTCCATTAAATAGCAGTTGCACAACTTCCTAGTAATTTACCGGTATCCTAAATTACAAGGCTGCTTTTTTGAAAATGTTTTTGCTTGAGTCATTTTTCCCCTCTCAATCTCATTTAAGTCTGGGTCTCTTAGACCAGAATGAGAACTAGCTGCCTTTTTGTGTTATCAGAGCACAGGTTCTGAAATCATTTATCTAACTCTATCCTACATGTCATCAACAAAGGAAAGAGAAAGTTCATGTGGCAATTGAGAAAATAATGTGGCAAATAAACTCAAAAGGAATTGGTTCTAACAAGTCTGTGGTTGTCATACCTCCGCAGAAACACAGTTGTATAAAACAGCATTAGTTTATGTGTAAGAAATCTTACTAGTTTGTGTATGATACTCCATGATGATAAATTGATTATAAACAGATTGATTAGGTACAGTGTATACTGTTGAGCAAGAAAATTTAAGTCAATGACAGACACTATCCAATTAAAGAGATGAGCATCACTTTTTAATAAGAAGAAAAAAAGGGGGTGGCGCCTGTGGCTCGGTGAGTAGGGCCCCGGCCCCATATACCGAGGGTGGCAGGTTCAAACTTGGCCCCAACCAAACTGCAACAAAAAAATAGCCGGGCGTTGTGGTGGGCGCCTGTAGTCCCAGCTACTTGGGAGGCTGGGGCAAGAGGAGGATCGCGTTAGGATCGCCTAAGCTCAGGAGTTGGAGGTTGTTGTGAGCTGTGACGCCATGGCACTCTACAGAGGGCAATAAAGTGAAACTTTATCTCTACAAAAAAAAGGACAAAAGGGTGCTAGCATTGGCCTCACTCTCAATGCTAGTACCAGGAAATGGACTTTTAAAAAATCTTAAGATATACTAAGAAAGGGAAAAGCAGAGCAAACATTTGAAAAAGAAATAGTATCTTATATGAAAATGATATATATTGGATAAAGCACAAATATAGTCCAGAAATCAGGAGGGGAAAGGAGGGGAGGGGGAGGAGGAGGGAGCAGGGCATTTGCTGGGATCTCACCTAGCGTGCACAGTGCAAGGGTATATTTCAAAACAGCTAAGAGTAAATTATCAATGTCTTTCCACAAAAAATAAGTAAGTGAGGTGATGGCTATGTTAATCAGTTTGATTTAAGCATTCCACATTGTATATCAAATCATTACATTGTACCCCATAAAGGTATACAGTTATGATTTAATAAAAATTAAATTAAAAAAAGATATATATTTATCCTCATTTAGAAAATTTTAAGTGGATCAACACTACATAAATTATACGTACTAGAAACTGAATAGCAGCCAGTTAAAAAAGATAATTTATGCTATTCTCTTTTGGGGTGGGGGACAGAGTCTCACTTTGTCACCCTCGGTAGAGTGCTATGGCATCATAGCTCACAGCAACCTCAAACTGTTGGGCTCAAGCGATCCTCTTGCCTCAGACTCCCGGGAATCTGGGACTACAGGCGCCTGCCACAATGCCCCGCTATTTTTTAGAGATGGGGTCTCCCTTTTGCTCAGGCTGGTGTGGAACCCGTGAGCTCAGGCAATCCACCCGCCTTGGCCTCCCAGAGTGCTAGGATTACAGGCGTGAACCACTGCACCTAGCCAATTTATGCTATTCTTGAATGTAGCATTAAACAACAAAAGCACGAGATGAAAAAGCTCAGTCGGTTACAGAAGTATGGATTGTCCTATCCCAGTGGTTCTCAACTTTCCTAATGCCCCGGCCCTTTAATACAGTTTCTGTGGGTCGCAACCCATAGGTTGAGGACAGCTGTCCTATTCAATCTGAACTCCTAAAATGTATCTGATGAATTTTAATGATATTCGAAAAACTTGACACATTAAATATGAACTCACCAGTGATAGAAGGCTGAGTGGAACCAAAGGTCCCTTGCAGGTAGGAGTCGGCCACCTGCTTAAGAAAATTCCATCCAGACAGTGAAGAGGGAGCTCATTCCTGTTGTTCTCCATCAACTCTGCTGCCCTGATACAAGTCTCATTTCCATTTTCTTATCCAATTACACCTTGCTCGATTCCTCACTGCAATTTATAGCAAACTTTACGAAGCTTTTGACCTGTATCGTCTTATTAAATTTTTATGAAAAATCAATGGAGTTCCATCATCTCACAAGGCTCTTCCTCATACAGTTGTCAGGGTGAGTGGAGCAGCCTATTTATCTGCAAATCTGAAGGAGAGATATTTGAACTGCAAGAAGTTTTCATTTTACAAGCAACGGTCCACTACATAGGAAATTCTTTTATTTTTATGAAATATGGCATTTTAAGAACCTCAATCTCTTAAAAATGAGTCTAAAGTGAAAACAAAAAGTAGGATTTCAATAATTCTCTGTTTGGGGTTCTCAATGGCTCATCCCCAAAATAACACATCATTCTCTGGATCATGGAGATCCCAGGAACAAAAGATGCCAAAGAGAGAGAGACAGTCTGCAGAGCTGTTCCAAGAAGAGAAAGAAACTTGCCTGCAGCCTGAGAGCCATGCTGCACGTAAGAGCTCAGACACACTAGGCCCCCACCCTCATCCCATCACTTCCTATGTAGGGCTTGTTTAAAGTTCTCATTTTTAAAGAAAAAGCAGATTGTCTCTTACCACTTGGCCATGCAACAATGTAATCCCTTCTCTTTTCTGCTTACTCTCCAAAAAGCACTAGATTAGGCTCCAGATTTTTTTTTTTTTTTTTTTGAGACAAGAGTCTCACTCTCTTTCCTGGGTACAGTGCAGTGGCATCATCTTAGCTCATTGCAACCTCAAACTCCTGGGCTCAGCTATCCTCCTGAGTAGCTGAGATTATAGGCACCCACCACTGAACCTAGTTAATTTTTCTATTTTGAGTAGGGCTGGGGCTGGTTCTGTATATGCCAGGACACAGGTTTGGGGTTTTCCACATAAAATATTTGACAACTATATGGAGACACAGATTCCTTACAAAAATGTCTCCCTCTTGAATCCGGGGGTTTAGAGACTTGAGTTTGGCTTCTGTTCAGATTGAAAATGTGGTAACAAATAACAAGAGATTCTGAAACCCACACATCACCCTTCTGTTGTGATCTTCCCCCCCCCCTTTGATGTTAGAGACTATAGTGACTTTTCTTTTTTCTTTGAACCCGCCACCTCCCGTATATGGGGCTGGCGTCCTACTCCTTTGAGCCACCGGTACCTCACTGTGACTTTTCTTTTTCTTTTCTTTTCTTTTCTTTCTTTCTTTCTTTCTTTTTTTTTTTTTTTTTTTGAGACAGAGTCTCAAGCTGTCACCTGGGTAGAGTGCTGTCGCATCACAGCTCACAGCAAACTCTTGGGTTTAAGTGATTCGCTTACCTCAGCCTCCTAAGTAGCTGGGACTACAGGCACCTGCCATAATGCCCAGCTATTTTTGGCTGTAGTTGCCATTGTTTGGCAGGCCTGGGCTGGATTCGAATCCCCCAGCTCAGGTGTATGTGGCTGGTGCCCTAGCCACTGAGCTACAGGTGCTGAGCCTGCAGTGACCTTTCTAAGAGAGAGGCAAAAAGCCTAAAATGCCCACCAACATATAAGCATCAACTTAAATATTCTATGGTGGGCTGGGGCAAAGGTTCCAAAGAGATCAGAGAACTAAGACAACACAACAGATCCTAAGTAATGGGCCAGTTTCTACCTAAAAAATATTAGGAAGAGCAGTGCTTAGGAACACATATTGATGGTAGATAGACCTGGGGTCAAGTCCCCTCTGCCATTTACTAAATTTGAGGCCTGGAGCTACTTATTTAATCTCAGTGATCTTTAGTCTCCTCACCTGTAAATGGTGATACTCCTAAAACGCAAGACTCCCAGGCGTTACTGGGAAGACTAAATGACAAATTGACATCAAACCCTCATAGAGTAACAGCTCAGTAGTTGTCCATTATTGCTAATATTATTAACACGTGACCTAATAAGATTCCCTAGCAGGTATCATGATTCTCCATGCCCTTTTTTTTTCATGACCTATTTCTTACATTAATTTTCTCAACCCCGTCCCCTGTAGCATACCAGACAACCTTGCTCAGTTTAATCAAAGACTCAAACGGAAGTCAAGATATATATATATATATTTTTTTTTTTTTTTAGAGGAAAGATCCTTTTATTGGGGTGGACACAGAGCACACACTAGTCCATGATAAAATGACTTAACAGTAAGATCCGGAAGGGCCGACTTCTCCCCTGCACGGACACTCAGAGTGAGGTCTGGGCATGGAATAGTTCCCAGTGGAAGTGAGACAAGGCCGAGTCTCTAAGGCCTGCACCGGTGGGTGGGAGGGGGGAGAAGGCTGCTCAGCTGTCCAGGGGGGCAAGGCCACCTGCCCCCCACCCGTCACCCGGCCACAGCAGAACCCTTAGGGTGAAACCCTCACAGACACTCTGGTTGGGGGGCTGGGGGGGGGGCGGGGCAGGAAGGAGGAAGTGGCATGGGCAAGGGTGGGAAGAAGGGTGAGGAACAATGTTACTGGTTTTTTTTTTTGAAAGCATCTACCAACATCATGCTACTGGGTCTGACATCCCTTTTAACCAACGCTTGATACATGTTACAGCATACGTAAAAACCCAAGGGAAATAAATACATCAGCTCCTATGAGGTTGGAATGGTGTGGACGGTGGGGTGTGGGTGGGTCAGAGGGAGGCGGGCTGGGTGCTTGTGCACTGTGGACAGGCGGGCAAGGAGCAGACAGGGCCAAGGCGCCTGTAGGAAGTGAGTCTTCAGTGTCCTGGTGCAAGTCTGGGCTGTCGGTCTGCGCCACCTGGCCAGGGAGCGTCGAGCTCTCGCCTTCAAGTTCCACTTGCTCCTGGTCTCTCTTCTTGGCGGCGTTCTTTTTGTCCCACTGCCGATGTAGGTAGTGCAGGAGAGTGTTCGTCTTTTCTGCACGATGAATCTGTTCAGATGGGTACTCTCCAGTGGGCAGGTAGACTGAGGGGTGTCTGTTGGAGGCTTTGCACACGGAATCGGTATGAAATCCACTAAAATCACTTTTGTTGTAGACAGGCAATCCTTTCAAAAAATCTGCCACCTTCTGTTTTCTCCGTCGCCACCACCGCACAGTGACTTCCAGCCACAGCAGAAGTCAAGATATATTTTCCAACCAATCCAATCCCTCCTCCAAACACCTCTGAAGTCTGCTGTTTCCCAGGATTCTGCCTTAGGTCTTTTCTTCTCACGCTCCACAGTTCCCTCAAGGAAGCTCATCCACATCCACAGTGCAGTGAGCCTTACTGGTTATCTACCTTGTTCCTTTTCTTGACAGAATGCCAGTTCTCATCCGGTTGTCCATCTCTCCCTCCTGTGCTTCGAGGGCAACAGCTGCACCCAGAGCTGCAGAGGTGGGCCCATCATAGGTTACACTATCTTTTTTTTTTTTTTTCGGTTTTGGCTAGGGCTGGGCTTGAACCCGCCACCCCCGGTTTATGGGGCCAGCACCCTTACTCACTGAGCCACAAGTGCTGCCCGAGGTTACACTATCTTATGTGCCAATAACTGGTGGGGGAACCTCCAGGAGTTGATTCAGAAATGGGCATGTGACCTAACTGTGGCCAGTGTTCTGGGAAAGGATGCTATGCCTTATTGTTTTAGAGAGATACAGTCGAACCTCCAGAGCTGACCACCCCCCTACATTGACCACCTTTTTAAATTAACCTAATTTTCATAGACTATACGAATTCCTTATGTTGACCACCCCTGTATGTTGACCAGTTTGTTACAGTCCATTGTGCAGTCAACTTACGGAGGTTCTATGTTTCAAAATACGGTCTCTCTTTTTTCAGGTGTTATTGGATTTGCCTATGAATGAGGCCTGGAGCTGATGGAGCCATTGGCCTCCAACAAGAGGAGAAAGCAATTACAGAGGCAGGCAGAACCCTAGAATGTGTCAGAAAGACAAGGCTGGAGACCCAAATAAAGCAAGCCTGATCACTGCCAGACCGCTGGGCCTTTCCTTCTGAACTAAAACTCCTCTGGTTTTGTTGTCATTTTGAGTTGGATTTCTGCAGTTACTTGCAGTCCAACATATTCTAACTGATGCACATGTCTTCAATTACCATGCAGGAGCTGATGAGTTGATGTCTGTGTCTCCAGCAAGAACCATCTTGTGTGTATCAGACCCATATCCTGGATACCATCGAATGCACCAGCAATACTTTGAAGGTAAATTGAACTCACTATCCTCCCTCAAAGACCTGCCATTCCTCCTACACTCTCACAATTGATTAGCACCACCACCCACCCAAACACCTAAACCAGAATCCTGGTATCTTGACTCCTTCTTTTCTCATAGAGCCTCTCCCTGCCTATCTGCTGACATGCCCAGTGGATCACCAGACCCTACCTCCTGGACCTTCCAAATCCCCACAACTTATGCCTCTTCCATCCCCTTTGCCATTGGCTTTATTCATACCATTGTCATTTCTATCCTGGGTTTACACAAAACACAGTCCATCCATTTCCTGGCCCCAGGTGCTCACCATCCAATTCAGAGTTAAGACAAACAAACAAACAAACAAAAACACTGAGCAATATGTGAAACTTAGTAAATGTGGAATGTAAATGTCTTAACACAATAACTGTGAAATTGCCAGGAAGGCTATGTTAACCAGTGTGATATAAACGTGTCA